>CAUYRH010164869.1:0-161597 GCA_963574655.1 Perodicticus potto | reverse complement strand
AGCTGTGTACATTAATGCAATCATGGGGTACAATGTGCTGGTTTCATATACAATCTGAAATATTTTCATCAAACTGTTTAACATAGCCTTCATGGCATTTTCTTAGTTACTGTGTTAAGACCTTTATATTCTGCATTTAGTGAGTTTCACTGTACCCTTCTAAGATGCACCATAGGTGTGGTCCCACCAATTACCCTCCCTCCACCCATCCCCCCCTTTGCCCCTTTCCTGGTGAATATATATTTGATTAATCATTTTATGATTATCTTAGGCTTATCATTACTGGTATAAACATAATTGGTAAAACACTAATGAAGTGTTTTAACGGAGCCCTCTGCTTGATTTTCCCACTGGCAGCTACAGTTAATTGAACAGAGCACAGGAAGAGAAAAAAACCTCAGAATTCTCTTAGCTACATACAGTCACTGGATGTAGCACCTGGCGAGGTGCTTTGCATGGGGCATGCATTTGGTTAAAACTGGTTGAACTGAAGTGGATTCCATTTCTTTTAGTTTGTGGGGATTGCTTAATATCTCAAAAATAATCACCATCATCACTCTCACCTTGGAATGGGAAGCAGCGATATTACATACATTGTGTAACTATATGAAATGTGCATTTTAACAGCAGGGTAGACTTGGGTGTGGGAAATCTGTAAAGTAGTAGCCACTAAAATATTAAGCTTCGGCATTTTTGTGAAGATTTGCTAAGTAGCGTAGCATTGAGCAGATTTCCTTACATATCATGAAAAACAGACTTTTATTCACTGCCCCTTTTTTTGCCCAATTTCCTCAATTGATCCTACCAAATTATTACCACCCTAGGGATTATGTATATTCAATGTATTACATAATAAAAGCTTTGTAAGTTGCTAAAATGACCAAAAACCCATTATGGCCAACAGGATTCCTTTGTCTTAAATTTGTCCAATAGACTTATTCCATTTCATTATAATTAACATCCTATTATATAATGATATATAACAAAAGTTTAATTGTAGCAAATGGAGCTTAAGACTAATTACTATGCTATTACACTGCCATTAGTGATGCTATTTGTAATTATATATCAAGAACTAGGGAATATGGATTGGTTTCTTAGGTCATTTATCTACCTAGTACCAGACCGATAAAGACCAACTCTGAAATATGAGGCAAAGTGTCTGAATTCCATTTATTCTTTTAGGTCATTTAAGCTGTTTCAAGAGTCAGAAACATCTACTTATTTGCAGTAAAGCAAAGAATTATGGCTTCTATGATTCATTAACAATGTAATCTTAATTAAATTCACTGTGATCAAAAGTTTCAGAGGCCTGATGTTTTGTTTAGACACCCAGATATTTGGAATTATCCAGATGTCTGAGTTTTCTGTTTTTCATCAAAATGTTTCAGTGTGGCATACGGAGCTTGTATAGGAGTCTTTCTTCTTTGCTACAATCTTTGGATTCCACATTATTTATGTAGTGTTGTAGGTACAAGCAGATATTCTGAAGGAACTAGGTTAGGTAGGTGATGGAGTAGCTAACAGTAAATTGACTTGATCATGTGGCCTTCTGCATTGGAATATGCATTTCTTACCATGTACTTAGGGCATGCCTGAAATTCTAGGTCTCCAGCAAGACAAAGACCAGCCCGTGGGAAGAATCTTGTCGAAACTCATACTCACTTGTGCAATCTTCTTGTGAGATGTGGTTGTTAATACTAATGTCGTCCACGGCAATCCCGCCAAGATTTCCTTTTCCGATTTCTCCCTCAAAAATCACCTAACAAAATGAGATAATTTTCACAGTATTTAAAATGCTAGTCTCACACAGCCGTGTTTATAAATGCTTATTCGGAGCAAGCTGCAGCACATGAATTAGATTTCACATTGGCAGAAGCATGTGCACTTCGCTCGCGATTCCACATTAGCTGCTGGGGACGGCATATGACTTCTCTTCAAGCTCTCTTTTGATAATATAAACTTTTAAAGGAGGAGGGGAAGCAGCAAATAAATGAGATGATACATTGTGACAGCCCAGACATAGATGACAAAGATGCACTTCCCCACCCTCTTAGGAAATTTGTTCTATTCCTATAATCTAGGCGACTTGTGAAATCTGCTATGGGGGTGATCATCATTGCAGCCATAGCTCAGGGCTGGGAAATGCCAACAGTAATTTTTGGAATAGTTCTCACATCTCATTTGCATAATCTTCAAAATAGTATACCGGTGTTTTGTTTCTTTTTTTTTTTTTTTTTTAATTTTTGAGACAGAGTCACACTCTGTGGTCTAGTCTGAAATTCCAGGGCATCATAGCTCACAGCAACCTCACTCTTGGACTCAAGCAGTCTTCTTGACTCAGCTCCTCCAGTAGCTGGGACTACAGGCACCCACCAACCCACCCAGCTAATTTTTCTGTTTTTAGCCAAGATGGGGGGTCTCACTTTTGCTCAGGTGGGTCTCAAACTCTTGAACTTAAGTGATCCACCTGCCTCGTCCTCCCAGAGTGCTGGGATTCAGGCATGGCCCTACTCCAGTGTTCTTAAAGCCACTGTCCTCCCCAGCCAAAGAAAAAGGGCGCACCTGATAAAGTTTCAGGGACTTGTGGAGCAGGACTCGTCCTTCCCTCCAGTCGTCTCCTTGGTGTCCAATGGCCATCCAGACCAGCTGATCATACTCCTCTGGCTTCTGGTAGCGCAGTTTGACCCTGAGTGTGCCCACGTGGTTCCCGGACATGTGATACCAGAAAGTCATGCAGTAGGCGGAGTTCTGGGAATAAACCACGGGGCTCACCAGGCGGGCCACTTTGCCTTTCTGATTTTCATCAGCCTGGGAGTAGATAAAGTTGCCATCTCCTGCTGTGACAAAAAACTGTGTTAGGGAGAGTGGTCCGCTTAACCATTCTTCTTTCAAGTTCTATGAATCAGACGTCTCCACAGCTGCGCACCAAGAGGCCAAATCCTCAGAGCCCGCAGCCCTGCTCAAAGCTTCTGCAAGTGGACATCTGATCAGGGGAAGGCTGGAAAGCCGAACTAATCTCGACACCTTTACATTTGGAATGCATTGTCACATGGGCACAGGCTGGGACTCAAATCGGCTTTTGCACCACCATAGGCAGACTGAAAGGCTGTCTGTGCACCAAGAATATCTGACTTTCTAAGAAGGAACTTCATTTCTATGCGACTTCCAGCTCGCTCAGGAGCACCCATGTGAACACAGACATTAAATGGAATCACTGAGACATCCCTTATTCATCACTGGGGCAGCGAAGACTTCTCAGCCATGACATTTTGGTCACTATGTCTCCTTAATAATGATAAACCTGCAGTTTATCCTAACAAGCTAGCGTGTTCTTTTTTTTTTGGTTTTCAAGTTCAGATTATTTTTCCCCTAGTTCATTTGAATGGTTTATAAATTCCTTGAACAAACCCGAGAGCTCGCTCTTCCGCTGTGCACCCCACTTTTTCTGTTTGATGTGGTTTCTGGTTCAGGGAGAGGCAAGGTCGCATGGCTGAGGCTCATTAGAACCTGCCGTCTTGGCACCATAGACACTTGCCAAGCTGCCAGGACTTTCTCTGGCTTCTCTTTTAATTACCCCCAGTGGGAACATTCCCTCCTGCTGCCACCTGGTCTAAACACACCACGAGTTTCACTGTTGGCTCTGCAAATAGAAATAACCTCCTCTAACGCCTCCCCTGATTGGGTGCGAATCTGATGCTCGGGCCTCCGTGGGCAGTGGGATGTTGTGTTTGCTGCCCAGGAGACTTAAGTGTTTGCACGGGACTTTTCACTGTGCTCATGTGGGTACATCATCCTGCTGCCCACTTGCGTCAACAGCACCCAGGTGGAGATGGCTGTGTTAGCCAGCGGCCTCCTTCCTGGCTGCTTCTGCAAGATCTCACCTCAGCAGTTCTATTAAAGCCAATGACTGCAGTCTTCAGTGAAGTGTGAAATAAGCCACGTGTCTCTCTACCGCTCTGCCTTTGTGGCGTGTCCCTTGTGACTGAGCCCACTCAGTCACCTTCTGGTGTTTGTTTCACCCCACTGATGTAGTAAGCCACAATTGGGTGTCTGAGTGATGGAGCCATTTCACTGAGATGAGTCCACCAAGATGGAAAAAACACACCCATCTTGCCCTAGTCCCTAATCTTCAGGAAAAAGATGGAAGTTGGTCATGCTGCAGGGAGGAAACACATTTACTGAGCCCACTTCCTGAGCTCATCTACTGAGGTTTCTTTAGGTCAATCAGAGAGTAGGTGGTAGGGAGAAGGAGGAAACTGAACAGAGGCTGCCCAAGAAGTGACTCATGACCCCGGTTCTGTTGGCATTGTGGGCTTTCAAAAATGGAAGGTCTTTCTTCTGTTTAGACTTCTTCAAGGGCTCTTCACTGCCTTCAGCCTATCTTCACCAAGCTACCCATGCTCTGCTGCTAGCTGGCTGTTTCCCCAAAAGGAATCTGTCCAAGCTACGTCACTCGAGATCCAGTAAAACAACCTAACTTAGATGGTCTCTGCCACATGACTGCTTTCTGGGAACCCTCTTACGTGACGACACCTTTTGCCTGTGTCATGCTCTGGCCTCACCTTCCCTCAACTACACTGTAACTGCGTCCCACCCAAACCAGACTGGGAGCTCCTTGGGTGTAGGGACGCCCTCCTTCACACCTGTACTTCTAGCACCCCACACAGCATCTGCCATGTAACACGGCTCCTCAAATAACATCTGCTCAGTAAGGATGGATGCCGTGGCTCATGTACTCTGGGAGGCTGAGGTGGTGGATTGGTTGAGCTCAGGAGGTTGTGACCAGCCTGAGCAAAATGGGACCTTGTCTCCAACAAAAATAGAAAAATTAACCAAGCATAATGGTGGGTGCATGTAGTCCTAGCTACTCTGGAGGCTGAGGCAGGAGGATTGCTTGAGCCCAGGAGTTTGCAGTTGCTGTGAGCTATGATGCCACCGCACTCTAGCATGGGGCAACAGAGCGAGATTCTGTCTCAATCAAACAAAAAATACATTTACTCAGTGAACCAGGGAGAGATGATTTCAGGAATCCTCTGTAAGGAAGTACATAGTTTCAGTTATAAGGGGTCAAATACAGAAAATCAAGTAAGTGGGATTCCTCGACATAAACTCAAAATTAAGAAGCAGGACATTTTCCCTAGATAGTATTAATTGGAAAAAAAACCCTCAATGTCTAGGAAGTAAAGTTTCACCAAATATAGCTTTTTTTTCTTTCACTTTGAGAGACAGTCTCACTCCGTCACCCTGGGGAGAGTGCCGTGGCATCATAGCTCACAACAACCTCAAACTCTTGGGCTCAAACAATCCTTTTTGCCTCAACCTACCAAGTAGCTGGGACAACACAGGTGCCCCCCGCCAACACCTGGCTAATTTTTCTATTTTTAGTAGAGACCAGGTCTTGCTTTTGCTTAGGCTGGTCTTGAGTCCCTGAGCACAAGCAATCCACCTACCTTGCCTCCCAGAGTGCCAGGATTATAGGCATGAGCCACCGGCACCAGGCCACCAAATAATAATACCTTTAAAAAGTACCAGCGACTCTGTAATATCCGTCTGTGCACAGGAGCTACGGGTGTGTAGGACTCTTTCATCTATTTTTTTTTCTCTTTTTCCTGTTAACAAGTTCCTGCCTTTCAGATGTCAGGCTCACCCATCTCTCTCAACAAATGATTGTGTTTCGAGAGCTGCGGGGGCCCTTTCTAGTCAGAGCTGACCCGGCACTGCAGCCGAGTAAATCTGGGTGGCTGGGGGAACAAAAGAGTCAGCTCCTTCTGAATGAGTCGCACTTCTCCCCCGTGAATCCAAGACAAGCAAGCCCTCCTTTTCTGACACTCCAACGCATAAAGCGCTGATATTTTCCCTTTCAAGGATTTTATCACAGTTCTGGGTCAGGAACTCTGTCTTCATTTTCTCAATTAGCACTTTACTTCTGCGAGCCTTTTAGCTTTTGTCTCTGGCTAACACAGCTTTTAACCTCCTTTGAATGTCAGATCCTACTGAGCCATTTTGCTTGACTCTGCATCAATTTTTCCACCATTACCGCCTTCATTTCGGCTAATTGCATTTAGTTAATTTGATGCCATTTCTATGTACGGTGCCATTTACAGTCAAAGTATTTTAAGTTTTCTAAAACTGCTTGTCTTAAGATTCAATTGAAAGTGTCTCCGAATTGAAGGAGTCCAATTTTATCCAATTTCCTTGTCATTCTCATTAGGCAAGGAGGTAGCCGGGGTTGGAAGGAGGGTCTATTCAACCTATTCAGTGGTTATATTCACTGGGAAGAAAAGTGAACCACAGAAAGGAAAAGGCGTGAAGCACTCTTGGCCCACTCCTCGGCCCACTGACTCACACGCCCAAAGCTCCCGAGTGGGAGAACTTAATGCAATTTCCCAGCATTAGCAAATACCCTCTGGGGTACCTTTTTGGGAAGCCACTGCTTGAGTAAGCAGTCCTCTGTTAAGTATCACAAAGTAGGGGAGAGAAGCTTGTGGACTGGGGGTTTGCTCTAAGTATATGTGTGTGGGAAGGACACTGCTGGTTCTTTATGCCATGCCTCAAATTGGATTATAAAACGACCAGGAAGAAAACAGGATGGGAATGGATAAGAGTTTGCTGGAGTGGTCACCAGCTACCTCTGTCTTGCAAACCAGTCCTTCCCCAGCAATTAATTTTAGAAAGAAAATATAAGGCAAGAGGTTGGATGGCTTGTGAGCTGAGGTATAGTGAGATTTCTACCTATCCGCTCAGAGGAAATGGGCTCAACTTAAAAATATTTCCTAAAAGAATAAGGATCTCCACCCTATCTTGTTCATCTCAGGGATAAGACAGAACAAGCATTAGGCTTGCTTATTGCTTCTTGAGTTGTAGAAAAATGAATGAGATGTTATAATATATGCCTGGACTTGCTTGAAAATAATATAGATTCAGGGATAATAGTGATAAAATAAGTTCCTGTGATTTGATAATTTTCTTTTTTGAAAGACAGAGTCTTGCTCTATGCCCTGGCTCGAGTGCAATGGCATCATCGTAGCTCACCACAACCTCAAACTCCTGCACTCAAGTGATCCTCTTGCCTTAGCCTCCCAAACAATTGGGACTGCAGGTGTACGCCACCAAGCCCAGCTACTTTGTCTATTTATGTTTTGTAGAGATGGATTCTCGCTTTTGTTCAGGCTGGTCTCGAACATGTGACCTCCAGTGATCCTCCTGCTTTGCTTTCCTAGAGCGCTAGCATTGCAGATTTGAGCCAATGCACCCAGACGGTGATTTGGTAATTGCTGAGGCAGGCTTAGGTACCTATAGGGCTCATTAACTTATGCCTTTTTCTACCCTTAAGCATGTTTGACATTGTCTACAACATGAAGGTCAGAAAAAGCATGAGACAAATACTGATTTACACATTTTTGTTTTTGGAGGCGGGGTGGGCAATCAGTGGCCATGGTCTATCTGGATTCCTACTACTTGCCCTAAGCTTATCTCTACTGGAGAAAGAGGTTTTGTTAATTCCAGACAATTCAAGCACGAGTCAATGCTGTTAGTATTTTTCTAAATCCTCCTGAATTCACAGGCACCAGAAACCCTCTTCAGTATCACCCTCTTTGATTCAGAGAGAACTTGTAAGACCGTGAGGCTTGGTGGGCTCTCTGTTACCTGTGTGATCCTGAATGGGTCCTGTCTTGCTGGTCAGCACGCTCCACTTGAGTTGCACGTGGTTGTCATGTTCCCAGTGACAGAATGTCTTGTGAGAGCCCCAGCCAAACTCGCAGTTAAGACCATATGTTGGAAACTCTTCTGTGGGTGGAAAGGAAAAATAGAGACAAGCAGAGAAAGACAAATTTAATCCTTTAGGGTCAGAAAGGCCCTTCCTTTGTCCATGGAAATCACGATTTACTCAACCTCACATCTGTTCGAAAATTCTGGGAAAGCCACAAAATCCCGGATTACCAGGAAACCAAAAGATGCACGGAGATGTTGAAATGTTTGCAAAATCTCATTTAGTAATTTTTTTTTTAAATCCAGCTTTAAAAAGATTATGAACTGCCTGACAAATTGGGTTTATCTAAAATTTCCAGGGAGGCTACTTTCCAAAGCACGTATGTGACATCTGCAGCATTCTTCCCATTGCCACTATATTTAGTACGAAAGGTATTCTGTTCTTGAGGATGAAACATATAAATTGATACCCACCGATGAAAAGAATCTTAATTAGAGACTGATCCATGAGCCTCGAAAGTCTGGAAAAGTGACTTGGCTGACTGCCTCATCTTATTCCCACCTCACCAGCTGATGGCTTCAGATCTTTAGTGTCAGGGGAGAAATCTCAGAAGCATTTTCATAGCATCATTATTTCTTTTTTCTTCTATCGGGTCGATTAATTTAAGTTTCTGCTCTTTTGGTGAATTTCTAAATTTACATATAAATTGTCCATTCCTCTTAAAACCTCAATGCAAGGTCATAGGAAGCGGAAGCACATTTACATAGTGACCTACTTTTATTTTGTAATGTGCAAAATGCTTCCTTGGGAATCTGAGAAAGAAAGTGATTCCCAGGAATGGTTATCTCCCCTGCCCTGTAAGGCGCTACCTGACCATGTTGATTTCAAAACCAAACCAATATATTCTTATTCTTTTATGCATACTCTTTTTTTTTTTTTTTTTTGAAAGGAGCTTAACGTTTTAAGTATGGGAAGAGTGAAATCACAGATACTTGGGATTTGTTTTGGTAAATAAACAATAAAAAATCATTCTAAAGATGAGATTCTCAGGCTTCTGCCCATCCCCCCCACTATAGTGACACACACACACAAAAGCAGCTGTTTCCCCTAAGGAAGAAGGGGCCGGTTTCACTTGTCACTGAACTCAGGCAGTCCACGAGATGGCAGCATTGACACGGACAGGAAGGCACCCAGTGCCTCTTGGTCAATTGAACTTAAAAATAAGCCTCAAAAGAATCCGAAAGGAACAATAAGGGAAGTCTGGCATTCTAGGCGGTAATAGAGTCAGGCTGAGACCGTATCTCTCGCTTTGAGCTTTTCTTTAACTTGCCCAAGTGTTTAACACAAAGCCTCACACCTCCTCCTCCCTCTCCCAGCCTGGTGGCCGCTGTCCCTCCCCCACTGTCCCAATGGCAGGAGGAATTTTAGGGGAAAGATTTATTGAACAGATAGGATGGTTTACTTTGGATTTTTAGTTTCCAAGGAACTCTTTGCAAGTGCTAATATCAAACTTGGGAAGGCTGTGCTTGCTTCGGCAGCACATATACAAACTTTGGAAGGAACCCACCCTAAGAATTGTCAACACCTGGCTGGTTGACCTTGTCCCAAAGTCACCTCCCAACAGGTGGACAGTTGGGGGAGGTAAACTAGTCAGTAAGCCACCTGACATACATAATGTAAGCACTTTTAGTTAGCACAAAGGGCTGTATTTCACAGCGATCATGTCATGGGAGAGATATATTTCTTGTCTGGTCTCTCATAACCATGAAATAGGACTTCTGAAGGCATGAGAAACTCTCTCTGAAATTTACCACCCTCTTGTGCTGCAAGATTGAATTATGCAGATGAGATCAGTTCAACTGAACAGCAACTGAATGGTTGAGCAACCTTGGATGTCAACGCCCATGACCCTGGAATGTACGGTTGCATAATCTCATGTTAGAAAATGTTAATACTGGAAAATGTTGATGTGTGTATGTGTGTGGTTTTGATTTTTCTCGTTAAATGTACTTTGTAGGACATACACATTATGAGAGGGCAGAAAGCCAGCTCAGGACACACATTTCTGGTTATATTCGCCTTGGTAATACATTTCTTGGGTAATCCAGACAACCACATCACCCATTACTGTGGCTATTAATATTCTGATGGTATCATAGAATATGTGATATTTTTGTAATGATTCTAGGACATGAAAAAAGATGTTTCAGGCATCTCCCCTCACTGTAGTGAATGATAGTCTGCCTTTGCCTTCCATGTCCTTTCCAAGCCTTTGAATTTCACAAGGCAAATTGCTCTAACTTTTTGCAAGTTAGGGCTCTTTTATCTTCTTGTCACCATCATATAACTTATGGCAATTGTGTTTATTTAAAAGAAATGCTTTTAAATCAATGCATTTTGTGGGGGAGTAGCTCAATGTTGTGCATTTGAGCCTGGCTGGAAAAAGCAATAATTAAACACACAAAATACCCACAAACATTTATATAAAGGGAAAAGTAAAAAAAAAACCAGAAAAGAAGAAGAGAAAAAAGGAAGGGTAAAAGGAAGGAGAAAAAGGGAGAGAAAGTAAGAGAAAAAAATGTAAATGGAAAAATGGATGAATGAAATAAAGAAATAGACATATAAGACTACTGACTTTTAAGTTTTCAAAATATTACCCAGGCCCTGAAGCTGCACAGGACTCTCATTAAGTTCAATGGGAATAATCTGGCTAAATCCCTTCTTGACTCTTAAAAATAGCAGGAAACAATATTCCGAACTTAAAACAAATTTATGGTCTCTGAGAGCAAGCACCAGCTGCGTTTGTTGAACCCGTCTTGCCTGAAGTTGAATCATTAACACTATATATATGCACAAGGATTTAATTTTTAAATCTCACATTCAGAACTTCTATTGAGCATGTTAACACACTTACTCATGGACTGGTCTTTCAGTCCCAACAAGTGGAGGTGTTGAGACCCACATAATTACAGGTTACAGACACCCCCTGAGCTGCCATAGAAACATTGGATGATTCTCAAAGGGTAAGAGCCCTCACTAGCAAAAGCTGGATTAAAAATTGAGCGTTTCTCATCAGTTCCTGGCAGACCATTTAATAGCCTTTTACGCATCTGATTACAGCCCAGACAGTATATGAATATTATATGCCCACTGAGTTTATTACATGGATAAGAATCTTCAAAATGAAATCTTAAGACCATGCTTGTGTCTATAATGGCTTCAGCAAAATTGAATTATGATGAAGGTTTAGGGGTCGATTGATTTACTGCTTCTTGTGGACATGCTTAGAAGAATCTGGAGAGTGGATTAAAGCCATCAGTCGGATGAATCTGACGGCTAGGTAGGTGGACACCTCAGTCTTGGCCAGTGGTAGACTTGACCTCTGACTCAAAGCATGCTAAAGTGCTTGTACAGTGTTCTGTGCATGGGCTTAGCCAGAAGGTGACAACCAGCAGAACTCCTCCATAGAAGGTCAGACAGTTCTTTACCAATAAACAAGGACTTGGAGCCTTGACTCATGACCTTAGACAATGGAAAAACAGGAAACCAAGTCCATTTGCAAAGGACATTGGGCTGACCATGAAATTCAAACTGGATTGGACCACTCCAGCTCAGCCAGTGTGCTTTGAACAGCACTTATTCAGCTGGTGGGACCCATGGGTCTCACTGGTCTCATAAATTACTCACCTGCCCTCTGGACCCTGTGAGAGGACAGACTGGCCGCTCTATGAGGCCACGATGAGAATGGCCTTGAGGTCATGCACAAATCAAACACGTTAACTGCTCTGATCATACAGCTCTTCAACCTTCAGAGAAGATTGTCTAGGATAATCTAAACTGAAGGTTTAGAGTGGATGGTAGTATTCTTCCTTTCATTGACAGTACTTTCCATTTTCTCCAAAGCTGTTGTTCATTTAGATTTTTATTTAATGATCCCTAGCTCTTTTATTTTTTTATTTTTATTTTTTTTGCAGTTTTTGGCTGGGGCTGGGTTTGAACCCCACCACCTCCGGCATATGGGGCCAGCGCCCTACTCCTTTGAGCCACAGGCACTGCCCGATCCCTAGCTCTTTAATAAGCAAGGAGAAGAGAGATGGGATGAAACAAATTAGTTGGCAACTTCATAGTGGCTTTTACTACTTCTCTGCCAAGAGAAGAAACTAAAACAACAGTAAACATATTTGTTACGTGATCAGAACTTCATTTTTTCACCTCACCCCTCTTCCCTATTCCAGAGGGATGTAAAGAGCCATCAGGATGTTAGAAAATCATCGTGGGGGGTAAGAGGTGTTAGGACAGGTAGAAAGCTGGCGGGAGTCACGGGTTCCTTCACGAGGAAGCTGTTGGTCTACCAGGTGGGTACACAATCTCTGAAGGCCACATATTTATCCCTGCAAAAGATGTGTCATCCCTGCAAGACGACAACGTGTTTTTGGAATTTGGGTGATGACTGTTCCCTCTTTTGGCATTTGGGGGTGTTTGGGCTGTATGGTGGTATGGGTTCTGTCAACCCGAGCATACCGCAGGGCAACTTGGGGTTAAGTTCAGCCCAAGAGAAGTTTGTTTTGCAGTTGAATCAGGTCAATAGTGACAGCAGTTCTTTAAGGAAGCATACTAATTAGAGCAGCCCTTTCTGCTTTCTGCATTGCTGGGTAGTGTCATACCGTTGAGGAAACATTGATATACACCACACGCCCCATTAATAAATGACTGTAGAGGCCAAGGCTGAGTGAGCTTCCATAAAGGAAATGGGAGAAGCTGGAAAACTGACCTGTTCACCTTACTCTAATGATTAACTTTTAAAGTATTTAAACCTCTGATTGCTCATACCCACTGTTTCCCTTGATGTGCATGTGTCGGGGGGGAGGGGGGGAAGAATTTCACAGAATACTAAGAAAAAACCCAAAGTGAGCAAGAGGAAGGCTGCGCTGTTTAACCGTGACCGGCCTCCGAATAAACAGCAAACTGTGGGCTTTAAAAGTTACGCTTTTCTATTAATAAAAGGACCAGGAGGTGCCATTCCCAAGGGCACTCCTCTCCCCATGCGCGCAACTGCAAACTGTGGTTTCCTGAACCCCCGTTTTGTGGCCCGCCCACTGGAAACGCTGTTGTAAAACTGCCAACTCCGTGGCAGGCAAAACTGACAAACTTTGCCTGTGTCGGCCTCGCAGGATTGCGATGAAAATAAATAGTCAGGCTGTGCC
Organism: Perodicticus potto; assembly: GCA_963574655.1. NCBI lineage: Eukaryota > Metazoa > Chordata > Mammalia > Primates > Lorisidae > Perodicticus > Perodicticus potto. The sequence goes on along the minus strand of CAUYRH010164869.1, from coordinate 148,679 downwards.
GCCTGCGAGATTTCCTTCTCCTAGAGTTTGCAAACACAACCCATGTCCTAGATGTACTGCTTTTAAACAAAGTATGTTACTCAGCTCCTTCCGTGGAGAGCTGGGATTGTCACCATTTGGCAATTACTGATGGGGAAGGAAGGCTCGTTCCCTGATGCATATACATGTGGATGTAAGGAAAACAGTATTTATGGCGCACGTTCGGAGACCAGATGCTGTGTGGCACCTCTCCTTCTCCGCCTTGCAGGGAAGCTGAAACCAAAGGCAGTGCGCTATTCTCGTGGGGGCAGGAAGGGAGGAGCGAGGGACACCGAATCTCCCCAATTTCACATTTTGTATTTGATTTGGTACCTGATTGCATGGTGCTCTCTAATACTGTCGGCTTTTCTGTGCTCAACACCGTGGTACCACCTGAAAAGCAAACAAAAAGAACGCATAAAAAATATAAGAAAATGGTAGATAATTTATAGATGAGAAATGCATACTTATCTACATCTATCACAGAGGCAAACATTTCCCCTAGAAAATCCTTTGTGGAATTCCAGTAATAGTTTTGCTTGCATTTTGCTCACCACAATTTTACATTCAAACAAACCATTTTTTTTTGTACCTAATGCGTTTCTTTTTAAACACTTTTCACTGTATATATCTATAGGGTCCAACACGTTTTGATATATGTATACTTTGTGCAATGGCAAAATCAAGCTACTTAATGTAATGCGTTGTTTCACACACTTTTTTGTGTGTGTGTGGCGAGCACACTTAAAATCTAGTCTCTTCTCAAGTCTCGAGTACATAATATATTCTAACACATTTCTTTGTGAAGCGTGAAGAAGGCATGAAGAGTTTGAGGCTTTGTTCCAAGGGCATTCTCTGACTCCCAGACTGGGCGTGGCATACAATTACAACAGTGAAAAGCAAGGGCCTCGGAATGTCCTTGGTGACTTGGGTATTCAACTTGACCCAGACCTCTGAGCTTCAAACGGTTTTCCAAGGTTTCAGATGTGTGCCTTCAGGGAATTTGCAAGGCTAGTCCCCACAATTCTATTTTAAAAAACTGGAAAACTGAAGGTTCAGAGTGGACAGTGGTACTGTTCTTTTCACTGGCTGTCGTAGTTGTTTATTTTTGCCAAGGACAAATACTTTGGCCAGTATGTGGTTTGGAGAAGCTGCAGGAGGAAAGGGAAGGGGAGGAATATTTTTTTGCAGTCTGAAGGAATTGAGAGGTTAAGCAAATAATACCCTGAACACTGTTACTTTTAATCTGTATGGGTCTACTTTGGAATTCCTGGTCAGGGGACAGGGATTAATGAAATTTAGCTTCGTCTTCTTTTGTTCTCTGTCTTAATTCGCCCATTTTCTAGTCTTCATAATTATACTGCTAAGTAGTGTCCTTCTTTCCCCCCCCAGAATATTAGGGGGTATACATGTTTTGTGCACCTACTTTGTTTTTGTACAGCCTGAGTCAAAGTTATAAACGTAAGTGTGCCCTTCACCCGGCTTGTGTGTGCTGTACCCAATGAAGGTGAATTGACACCTCCCCTCCTTTTCTCCTCCCACCCACAGCTTGAATTTCACTGAGATTTACTTCCATACATGCACTGAAGTGTTGGCTTATTAAGTTCCAAATTGGTACTGAGTATATGAGTTTGAGTCTCCATTCTGGTGATGTTTCATTGAGAAGAACGGTTTCCACAACTCAAGTGCCATTCATCAACCTCTGAATGAGGTTGATAAACTGTGGTGTGTGTATGCCATAGAATAAACTGTGGTGTGTGTATGCCATGGAATAAATACCATATACATATACCATCCCTAAAAAAGAAATGGAAATTTTGCATCCTTTGTAACAACCTGGATAGATTTGGAGAATGTTCTCCTAAGTATCGCAAGATTGGAAAACCAAGCATCATAGGTACTCAATACCAATTTGAAATTTAGGCGATTAACAATCACAGAATCACACCAGAGAAAAATCTCAATTAAACTCAGAAAAGAGGGAGGAGGAGAAGAGGTTCAGTAGCTTCCCACCCAATGGGCACGATGCATGGATATATGGAACACTCCCTGGGGGTAGGACACAAATATAACTCTGATTTTTACTTGTCACGTGTAAATTATATAACCTAATGGTTTGTGCCCTCATAGCAATCTGAAATAAACAAAGAATGAAAAAATAAAAGAAGATCAATCGTTTCCACTTCCCTCCAGGTTGTCCAGAAAAGACCCTAGAGCACCATTTTTCATGGCTGAGTAGTACTCCATAGTAAGCATGCACCACATTTGATTAATTCATTCATGTATTGGCGGGCACTGGGCTGTTTCCACATCTTTGCGATTGTGAATTGTGCTGCTATAAACGTTTGAGTGTAGTCAAGCAGCATTCTTACGCGTGCCCGATCATAAGCATCATCTGAGTGCTGGCTGAAATTGCAGTTTCCTATCCACCTGTCCTCTCCAGACCTGAGAACCAGATTGTCTATGGGTAAGGCCTTGAAATCTGGCATTCATTTATTTATTTATTTAATTGTTTCAGGTTAATTTGGGGTATGAAGAATTATGTTAGAATGTTTGCGTTTGTTAGGTAGAGTCCGTCTTATAATTGCGTCCTGCCCCCAAGAGGTGTGCCATACTCCCTAACTTTGTGCCCATTAAGTGGGAGCACGCCCATCCTCCTCCTTTCTCCCCTCTCCGCACTCCCTCGTTCCCCCCCTTGAATCTTGAATTGAATTGAATTTTTCTCTTATGTAAGCATGTATTAGATCATCTACTGGCTTCATATTAGTATTGAGTACATTGCATTCTTGCTTCTCCATTCTTGTGGTACTTTACTAAGAAGAATGTGTTCCAACTCTATCCAGGTTGATCCAAAAGATGCAAAGTCTCCATGTTTCTTTATGGCTGAATAGTATTCCATAGTATACATATACCATAGCTTATTAATCCATTTCTGGGTTGATGGGCATTTAGCTTGTTACCAACTTTCAGCGATTGTACATTGAGCTGTGATAAACAGTCTAGTGCAGCAGTTCTCAACCTGTGGGATGCGACCCCTTTGTAACAATGAAAATACATCATGGCATCAGGAAGGTTGAGAACCACTGGTCTAGTGCAAATGTCCTTATGGTAAAATGACCTTTTTTTCCCTTCTGGGTAGATGCCTAGTGATGGGACTGCAGGATCAAATGGGAGTCTAATTAGAGTTCTTTGAGGATTCTCCATACTTCCTTCCAAAAAGATTGTATTAGTTTGCAGTCCCATGAAATCTGCTTTTTTGAAAGCTTCTCAGGGGAGTCTTACAAGCCACTAAACTTGGTCAACAGCAGTTTGCTGTTTCTGCCTTAGTTTCTCCAGGGCATTTGCCATGCAGATGATGGTTGGAGGCAACCTGTTATCCCCAGATAAAGAATAGGAGTGATTCAGGGTGAAGGAGTGAGGAAGATCCAAGACCTTCGTGGGACGTTCTGGAGGTCATAAGGTGCTCTATTTACACACTTTCCAATAGTATCATTCAATAAAGGTTTGCGGTGATATTTATCAGGGCTAGGCCACTTCTGCATGATCAGAAATCACATTGCATATCCAAAGTATGAATCAGAGGGCTGTGAAGTTTTGCTCTTGGAATGAGCTTAAGATTTCTGAGCTAATCAGCTGGCTCAGCTACCCCTGATCTCCCAGTAAATATGTTGGCTGACTGGTCACACGTGTGCGTGGCCTCAATAAGGCAGGCACTGGGAAGAGGAATTACATATATGAGCGGGTAAGAAGGTGAATCTGTAATGGTAGATTTGGAGGGAGGCCAGAATACATTAGCGTTCTGTTCCCAGTGGTCTTAGAGGAGAAAGATTCAAGGTGAAAATCCACTTTTAAAACTGATATGCATTATCAGTTTTGTTATAGGTTGGGGGCCAAATTCCACTGTTGGGTACACACAGCTCCAGTGTGTAATCTGGCCTCCTGGTGCCTTTGAAGCCAATTGTATTATCTCATGACTTCAAAGGCATTTGCAAATGAGTAACTTCAAGGGAGAATTTTCACCTGGCCAGCAAGTATGGGAGAGCAAACTCTCTGCTCATTTTCCATGAGTTTGCTACAGTTCACCTGGAACTCAGAGCTGTTTGTAAATAGTGACCCTTGTGCTACAATATTTCTCCCTCTCCATATACAAATAGGTCGCCCCAGGAAAAGAAATTAAATTGACACCCCATCCTAAGAAACTTAGGACACCACTAAAGACCTCACTGATTCCAATTTCCAATGTTCCCACCTCTCAGGGTTAAAGTAAGAATGCTCTTGGTTTGGCCTCATTACGCTGAACATCCCGAGTTTGTGGTTCTGACAGTAAATTCTGTACTTTGCTAATTCTGCAGCTAGGCCAGAATTAGCAACAAGGATGCAAAATTGAGCTTCCTTATTGGGGGCACAGGGTGGGGGAGGGAGGTTGTTGTTTAGATGTAAAAAGGTACTTGGGTTAGGTAAAGTTTTTTCTCCCCTCAAAAGAATTTACATGTGAGCACATCCACTCTCAGAAAAGAATAACAAATAGCTTCGTAAAGTAAAATAAATTTTCTAAGAAGGAAAAATTGACTTTTGTGCAATAAGTGAATAGGAAGCCTGAGGCTGTCTCCTTAAAAAATCACCTCTTCTTGGCTCAGCACCCATAGCACAGTGGTGAGGGCACCAGCCACAGACACCAGGTGAGGGTGGCGGGTTCAAACCTGACCTGGGACAGCTAACTGACAATGGCTACAAAAAATAGCTGGGTGTTGTGGTGGGTGCCTGACATCCTGGCTACGTGGGAAGCTGAGGCAAGAAAATCACTTAAGCCCGAGAGTTTGAGTTTGCTGCCAGCTGTGATGCCACAGCACTCTACTAAGGGCAACACAGTGAGACTCTGTCTCAAAAAAAAAATAAAAAAAATCACCTCTTGTTAATGGGGGTGTGAGTGGCCCTTAACCCCTCTGAGGTTCTTAATATATGCAGGAATTTATAGAATTATTGAGAAAATAACTCTCCTCCCCATGGTAATCTATTTTTAAAGAATTAGAATACATTGGAATGGTCTTAAGACCATTAGAATGAACATTTTTCTACCTACCCAAGAAATAATTTAAACAGTGTAGGTAAAAGCAAAACACTTTGTACTTTTAAAGGATTTTCAGTGTTTCCACTATAAATGCCCCATTTTCTGTGGTTTGTAACTGGCTGCCATACACAATTTGCTCCAGGCTAACATACTCGCCCTGTTTCATTCAAAGGCTCAGTTTCAATTGATTCCGTCATGAACTAATGCAGAAATGAGAAGGCTGGTTGTTCTGATATGAGGAGTAAATCTCAGGCTTTGTTTCTAATCAATATTAACTGACCACTTTAGGGTTTATAAAGAAAAGAACCTCCTCCACAGAGGGCAATTGAAAAGGGTATACTGTGGTAGTGAAGCCATTCTTTTTTATGAGACATTTCAGTAAGGATGTGTGATGGAGTCTGAAAAACAGCCTGAGGTTTGTGGGGTGGGGGGCTTTAGGGTGTTCAAAGGCAACCCTGGGGAGGTTCCGGAACAGTGCTCTGTTTTTTACATCAGCTGTAAGGGTTTTCAACTTGAACTTGACATCTTACACAGAAAATGCCTCTGCATTAATTAAAGTAATTTTTGTGGCTTGTGGTTACGTACATACAAGATTTGCATTCCAAAGCCCATAGCAATGTCACATGTACTGGCCACATGAATATTAAGATATTATTCTGGTAATTTGCAGAAAGACAGCTTTAGGAGGTAGAATTTAAATGTAAACCCAGTTCATGCTATAAATTTCTGGGCTAGATTTTTTTTTATACCCTTTATCCTTTATTCCATTTCAGAGTGCAGAGCTCTCTCGCTCCTTCCGAGGAAAGCTTTTGAAGTAATTGGAAATGTACCATAGGACACCTCCTTACAGACTTTGCACTCATGCATTAGCCAATAATGTGGCTTTGTTATGAATCTACATGGTAACGCCTTCAGTTTTGCCCATGGAAATTAATTATGTGGGCTCTCTGAGTCTCTTCTGGTTAAAAATGCAGCTCTGCATTCGAGGGCTCACGTTTAATCTAAAATGAGAGTCAGATGCTATATGAAACTGCATTTTGACCCTGGTGGCAGGAAGGGTCCCACGATACCTTTTGCAACAATAGGGTGAAAATCCTAGTGCCTTGGCCAATTTCCAAATGGTGCAATCCCATTTCCCCACTTGCTTAACATTTCCTCTGCCATTCTAAGTGGAAGAAAAAGTCACTTCCTAGCTCTTAGGGTCTTAGGAGATCAGGGAGTAACACTCTAGGTTCATTAGTGAGGTGTTTGGCACACACCACTGCTGCGAGTCGGTGGTGATGTGAAAATGGCAAACTAATTCTCCCTTTGTAAATTTGAATGTAGAACCATTTACAAAATCCCAATTTGAAAGCTGCCTTTCAAATATAAGCCTGATTTCATCAGTTAGTGGGATACAGGCGTCACTCAAATAAAAACCCGTCTTCATGAAAAAAATGAAAATAAACACTCTGAGGTGTGTGGTTGTGTAGCGGTGGTGCGTGTGCTACTGGGGGGGCAGCTGGGAGAGGAGGGTCAGGGTAGCACCTTAGTTGTGCCAGAATTCTCATTCAATTAAGACAATCCTAACCTGGAGCTCTGAAAATGGCTCAAATTATTGTTTCAAATGGCTGTGGTTGTTAGGAACACCTCAACGTGGATAGCATGAGGAAATGAAGATGTGTGTGTGCTGGCAAGGGAGGCCCCCAGTTCTAGCTCTGCCACCACCCAATGCCATGCAGAGCTACAAGTGCCTGTGCACGCACGCACACACCCCCCCCCACCACACACACACACACACACACACACACACTGAAATGGTACAGCAATGGGATGAAGGTGGGTTTTGCACCTGCGAGCTGGAAGTCATCACCTGTTCCACTGTGGCAGTTGGCCTGGTCATCATCACACTCGTCCACTGGGTTCCCGTTGGGAGTGGTTGGTCCAGCTGTAGGTGCTGAAACAAGATCCAAGAATTATTATCTCACGCCTTCGAAATGGATTCTCAAGCCTCCAGCTGTTGGATCTGCTAACACTTTTGCAGAAAACGTTAATCTGCGGTAAGAAGACCAGGCACACCGTTCGCCTCTCTTTCAGGAGCTAAACGTACTTGAATTCTGCAGAATGTATCAGAGATTCTTTTTTCATTTTTTTTGTATTTGATCCATATCTGCTGAGTAGAGTTGGCTGCCTTAGCGTTTTAGACATAGTTATCTACATAAACATCCCTTTTCTGAAAAGCCCTTGAATTCTCGCTGGCTATTTTATTCATGACCCTGTAGCTCAGAGCTTTGATGAGGGAGATTTTGCCTCAACTGTTTTTTTTTTTTCCTTTCATTTTCAAGGTGCTGGAGAACTCACTTGTCATGCATTCTTTTATATTCGTAGTATTCGCTAAGTTTATATTATATTTTCTCCCCCAAAGGGAGTCTCAATATCCACAGTTAGTACACTATTGCTCTTTTTTAAAGAGTCATTCCATTTCTGTGTAAGTAGCTGCTCAACCTGGGAACCCTCTCTCCAAAGCAGGTGTGTGAGAGAAGCTGTCTCAGACATCCTCGGGTCATTTTACCTGAACTCTCCTAGGGCTGCATTCCACTGCTGGCAGGTAGTCCCCTATCTTTGAATTTGTAGTTGAAAAGTAGCCAACGTTAATCAAAGACTGCTTTTGAAGTCTTTTAAATTTAGTTGGGTCTATTTTTTTTTCTCAGTCTGTTACTCATTTTTGCAATCTGTTTAATATTTTACAGTTTTCGGCATTACATTTCACTTTACAAGATTTGAGATAATGTACAGTTCTCTGGATGTTTGAGAACCAGACAAGATGCTGGTGGGGGGATGAGGGGAGGATGGGGCTGAGAGAAGGGGCTGCTCTCTCACTGCTTCTGGCCAGGAGGAATGAGGCAATAACTTGCTTTCTCAATAAAAATTGGACACTCTTATGCTGCTTATGTACTGAGCAGAGTTATGAGACATGGAGAAACACAGCTAAGTTTTAATTTGTTTAATGGGCCAACTATACACACCAATAACCACTAGGAAATCTGTGTGCAGGGGTGCTGTGCACACCCACCAAGACGTGCAATCTAGACTTGGTAAAATGCAAACACACAGCTTCTGCTCTCACTATATGAGCAAACTTTGCTCCAACAATCCAGAGAGTTGCCCTTCCTAAGTTCTCCTCGCTCTTGATAATGTGCTACTTTTAAGTATCTTAAACTCGCTATCCACTTTGCTGCTCTCTCTGCATTCCTTATGGTGTTTATAAAGGCGGACTTCCACATTGAAAGTGGCCCAGGGCAGTGCCTGTGTTCGAACAAGAAAAGTACAAAAGAGAATGCTCTGTCCGCTCTAATTGTACTGTTTGCAAATATATTACCTTTTGTAGATCTCTAATGTCTCTCTCTCTCCCTCAGCAGAGTGCAGTGGGATCATCACACCTCACTGCAACCTCAGACTCCGGGGCTCTGAGCTCCTGCTGCCTCAGCCTCCTGAGTCGCCAGGAACACAGGTGCATATCTGGCTGTGTTTATTTATTTTTATTTTTTTATTTCTTGTGGAGACAGGGGTCTCACTCCGGCTCAGACAAGTCTCAAACTCCTGATCTCAAGCAATCCTCTTGCCTCAGCCTCCCACGGTGCCAGGATTACAGGCGTGAACCACTGTGCCTGGCTCTAATTGTTTCTTAAACATGGTGTAAGTGCGCATTTAAAATCACATGGGTCCACATAGAAGACTGGATCCTTTCTGTATCCTTTTAGGTGTCTCTGGTTGCCACAAGGCACAGCGTACATATTTAATAAAGGTCTGCTAACCAATTTAAGGTAGAAGAAACACTCTCCCTTTCACCAGTGGTGTTAAAGAGCTTTGACGTTACTTTTCCTGGATGTTGGTTTCACATACACAGCTCGGGGCAACTTCCTCACTTCTCTGAGGGCTTGGAAACATCTGCAGGCAAATCCTTTCACCCACAGTTTCTACCTCACTGCAGAGTTGACACTGGCAAACTGCCACCAGGCTCAGCCTTTTCAACCATCTATTCACTTCACCTCCTAAATCAGAGCTGGCTTCCAGAACCCAGGCTCAAGACCCGCCTCGTAGCAGCCGACTCCCTTTTCCAGATGACGGGCATTTCTTAGCAAATCAAATGAATGCGTATATGCTTTGTGCAGTCTGCCCATCTCTCCTTTTTCTTTGGCATTTGTGCAGTCTGCCCGTTCCTCCTTTTTCTTGGCATCTTTGCCAAAGCCCTGGCACATGGTCATTCTTGGTCTGTGTTGATAGCAATTGGATCATTTAGAAGTCCAGGACATGACTACAGATACGAAAACAACCACACAGTAAAGAATGGGAGATAATGGTGTGCTTTTAAATAAACACATGGGAAAGTAGCCATGAATTATTCATCCAGTGCTGTGGTGATTGATAGCTGAAGACTTCGGCAGTGCATGAGAAAAGTTGTATGGGTGTTTAATGGGCTCAGGAGTGTAATTACATTTGGGTAGCTCAAACACAATTTGAAAACCATAAGAAGGTGATATTAAAAAGTGCATTCTTCAAAACTATCATGAGCATAAAGGCTCGACTGGTTAACATCTGGATGTCAACAATAGGGGTCCTTTGAGCCAGCCCGGAGAGGACCCTCTATGGAGATAGGGAAGCTGGTATAGGTAACTCATGGATGCTCAAATCTAAGGCCGATGGGAATTCTAGGGCATGAAAATATTCAGAAGTAGACTAACCAACTCAAAACATTTCTTCCATTCATGATGTGTTAAATGAGAGTGCAGAGCTGAGGTCAATGTGTGAACCGAATTTGTACTCCATATGACCTCCATGGACTAATCTAACTATCTGTCATTAGCATCCTCAGATGGACTCACTGTATTTTCATACACATCATCTCATGTGTCATCCTGTCTCTCTGCAGCAGCCTAAGAAATTCATTCGAGATAACAGGTCTTGATGTCTTGGTCTATCCAATGCGGCCTCCTGCTGCTATGTGATGATAGTCAAACCGGCAGACACAGGCTGGATCAGACACAGGCCCCTAAACAATACTCGAAAAGGCAAAGGAACTCGTGCTGGTGGGAGGAGAAAGAGGATTGATTACCAGCTTACCGGGTACAGGGTTTAACTTCAGAGTGATGGAAATATTCTGGAAATTATATAGACTTGGTGATTGTACAACTAAATGGTGAATGTACTAAATGCTACTAAGGTGTTCACCTTAAAAAGGTAAATTTTTTTGTTATGTGAATTTTACCTTAATAAATTATTATTATCATCATTATGATTATTATTATTTTGAGACAGAGTCTCACTACGTTGCCCTAGGTAGAGTGCTGTGGCATCACAGGTCACAACAACCTCAAACTCTTGGGCTTAAGTGATTCTCTTGCCTCAGCCTCCCACGTAGCTGGGACTACAGGCGTAGGCCACAATGCCTGGCTATTTTTTGTTGCAGTTGTCATTGTCGTTTAGCAGGTCTGGGCCGGGTTCGAACCCGCCAGCCTCTGTGTATGTGTCTGGCGTCATAACCACTGTGCTATGGGCGCCAAGCCCTTAATAAATTATTTAAAAAAAAGAGCCAATAGAGACTCCCCTTACCCCTCCAAAAAAAAAAGAGAGAGAAAGATGATCTCATGGAATTGAAGATGAGTCACACAAATAAGCAAGACAAAAGTCCCATCGGAAGGGCTGCCTCCTGGCAGGTTGCAGAGCATGGCGCCACGCGGTATGGGAGGCTGGGAGACACAGGGTTGCAGGGTAGGTGGTGGGGACATGGAGGGAAGGGTGGCAATTTGCAATAGCATCATCAGGGAGGCATAAATGCATGAAAAAGGAAATTAGAAAACCAAGTAGGGAACGAGAAGGGACTCTGGAAATTGCCATCACCTTCTACTTCACAGCCCAGCAGCTCCATTCTCAGCCCGAGCCCGGCGTGAGTGGCTCTCTCGGGGTAGATTCTGATGAATCGTGTGGAAAGAGGTGGAAAAGTCCGCAGTTCAGGTGTATCGTAGTTGTTGTTGCCCTCAAAAGACTGTGGAGCATGAAAAACACTGGTGATTAAGACACACACACACAAAAGACAGAAAAGATAAGACCTCTCTTTCGGCAGTTGTTTTTTCCCCTCCCTTCAGGGCTCCTAATAGTTTAGAGAAATGGGCCTCGTTCCATCCCTTGGCAAATGGCTGACATCGTTTTCACAAATGAGAAAGGAGAAACAGTGAAACCTTCTCTGAGAAGTGGCATAAGTCATTTCTAAGACACTTGGGAGTATACACTCAGGCTCTACCAGGAGCTGAGGATTTAATAAGACATACTGTTAAATGATAAGGTGGTACCCTGTGGGGCAGGGATACTTTTATCACCTCCTTGAGGTGGAGAAAGATAACTCAGGAAGAGAACTTGCCATTTTGTTTAGAGCTTCCATGTATGTTACAGACATCACGTTTTCAAGAAATACTCCTGTTACATTCTCTGAAATGAGAGGGTCCTCGTTTTGCTCAAACTTGGCCTTCTAGAAAAGGGAGGAAATAAATCTCTGAAGTAGGAGATAGTAGCTTTAATGTAATACAAAGGCTGTGTATTAAGAACTTGGGTTATTCCAAACCATTGAAATTGCTATTTACTTAAGAAGTATCACCAATTGGAGTCATTTGTAGATAAAAGACCTTCTTGTGTCATGAAAGTACCAAGGGTCCTGACTGTTCAGTAATGTCCTGGTTGAACTGTAGTATGAGTTGGCACCTCTTTTGAAGTGTGCTCCCAGTTTGAAGTCACTGTGACACTTTTCAGGAGTGCAGGGCCACCCATTGCCAGTCTGCTGTTGAATAATATTATTTCCTTTTTTTCTTTGACAGGAACGTCAACGTCCTTGAGTGGAACCATAAGAAAATGGAGCAAAGACTAGGGCTGTTTTCCTTTTTAAGAAATGGATCAGCCTTACTATATCCTCTTCTCCAAAACCCATTCTTTTTAAAAATAAACTATCTTTAAAATTTCTTTTACCACAATTTCTTCCCTCTCCTTTCCCCTTTTTTCCCTTTCTTTCTTCTTCTTTTTTTTTTTTTTTTTCAGATGGAGTCTTTCTGTATCACCCAGGCTGGTCTCAAACTCCTGGGCTCAAGGGATCCTCCAGCCTCAGCCTCCCAGTTAGCTGGGACTACGGACACATGTACCACCATTCCTGGCTCCGACACCTTTCTTAATGCAATCCAGAGGGGAAAAGGGGAGGAGGATTAGAAAAATAAAATAGCGGCTCAGCGCCCATAGCACAGTGGTTACACATATACTAAACCCAGCCAGGGCCAGCTAAGCAACTGCCAACTGCAACAGAAAAATAGCCGGGCGTTGTGGCCGGTGCCTGTAGTCCCAGCTACTTGGGAGGCTGGGGCAAGAGAATTGCTTAAGCCCAAGAGTTTGAGGTTGCTGTCAGCTGTGACGCCACAGCACTCTACCCAGGGTGACAGCTTGAGACTCTGCCTCAAAAAAAAAAAAAAAATACATTAACTCATTTAATCCTCAAAATAACTCCATGAGATAAATTCTAGTATTATCTTGCTTTTACAAATGAAGAAATTGAGGCGCAAAGCAGCTAAATAATTTGCCGTGGCCACACAACCAGGAAGTGGCAGAGCCAGGATTTAAATCTAGGCAGTCTTCATTTATTGATTTTTCTCTCTCCTCTTTCTTTTCTTTCTTTTTCTCTTTCTTTCTCCTTCTCCTTCCTTCCTTTTTTTTTTTTTTTTTTTTGATAGAGTCTTGCTCTGTTGCCCTAGCTAGAGTGCAGTAGCATCAACATAGTTCACAGCAACCTCAATCTCCCAGGCTCCAGCAATCCTCCTGCTTCAGCCTCCTCAGGCTAATTTTTTCTATTACTTTTGATAGAGATGGAGTCTCAATCTTCCTCAGACTGGTTCTGAATTCCTGAGCTCAAGTGATTTTCCCACCTTGGCCTCCCAGTGTGCTAGGATTACAGGCATCAGCCAGTACATCTGGCCTTTTTAATTATAATTTTTGTAATATTTTATAGAGAAGCGGGGTCTCATGATGTTGCTCAGGCTGGTCTTGAACTCCAGACCTCAAGCGATCCTCCTGCCTTGGCCTCCCAAAGGGCTGGGATTACAGGTGTGAGCCACGGAGCCAGGTAAACGTAGGCGGTTTTAACTGGTGCCCTTCACCACACCAGACTGATGTCTCTGCCTTAGAAATCAAATCTAGTTGAGTCCTCTCTTTTTTACAGGTGAAAACGCCGTGATCCAAGAATATCTGTGCCCAAAGCCATACATTTAGTTTCATTAAGTTGTTTTGCAAATTGGGCTAGTAGGTAGATCAGATGGGGTGGCTGAGTGAAGACATCATAAACCAGCCAAAAATAGGCTCATTCAGTGATGGAAATGTCATAACAAAATAACAGAAGCATGTGAAGTGAAGACAGTAGGTTGTAATAGAACTCAGCGGTTCTGAGTTCTAGAGGGAAATTAACTGGCCTTTTCCAAGTAGGAAAAGCCTCCAGGAACTTAAAACTGCATTCCTAATGTAGACCTGCCTCTTCCAATCAAAGTATCCTTCTCATTTTTCTTTTTCTTTATATTAAGAGTAAATTCACTATTGGGGTTCTGCACTCCTGATAGAACTGCAATTGCTGGCAGTAATTGAGAATTTGACATTTATTATTGTTAGGCCCAATTAAGTTGTTGTCAGTAAGATACTAATTATAATGACAATACCATTACGACACATGCAAGTTCTGTCTATTTAACATAGCTCCAAAGATCACAGCAGAAAAGCATTTATATGTATGGCATCCCAGGCTCGTCTCTTAATTTTAACTTGAGCAAAGGATTAATGCAAAGTAAATACATCATGAAAGCTGTCAGTGGTGAGCTGGGAAGAATATTAGCAATGAAAACCCATATGGAACTCGGCTAACTTTGATAGCATAAACTTGCTTACGAATTCTCTTTGTGGTCTGTTGCTAATTATGTTTTAAAAAGATGAGAGCTTTGAGTGTTTGGATTTTCTATCTGTTTCTGAAAAGTCTTGTTAAGAGGCTCTGATAGAGCTTGTTCATCACGCACTATTTTGGGATAGGGAGTGAATATAGGGGAGACCAAATTCTCTTTTTACTTTTACGTAAAAGGTACTTGTGGTTCTAAACAGGTAAGTTTCATTTGTAAAATTAAATACAGCCTTTTAAAACTATTGTTATCGAAGATAGCCATAAAGTTCATGTGCAATTTTCAATTGCGTGCTATTTTCGATTGCACACGAACTTTACAGCCATCCTATATAATTAAAAAAAAAATGTGCTGCTCTAAAATGAAAGGTTTCACCAGTTTCCTTAGAGATTTCATATCTGCGGAAAGGTGTGTTTTGGACCACAGCTTAGGCTCTACATCAGCGGTTCTCAACCTGTGGGTCACGACCCCTTTTTAACAATGAAAATACATTGCGGCATTAGGAAGGTTGAGAACCCACTGCTCTATATAAACCATTTAGAAGCTTTATGGTTTTCAGCATCAGAGAGGAAGATGATGACAGAAGGAATCATATTTGAGGCATAAACCCTAACGCATGCAACGGTCTTGAAGTGAGTAGTCTGTGACAGCTGAAAGCGTCTGGAGGCTTCCCGTGGAATTCTATACTCAATTCACAACAATACAGCGAGAGCTTTAGACTTGACTGCAGACAACAGAGGGGGAAGAAACATACGACGCGCCCTATCAAAAGCATATGGCGATTTGTTTTCTTTCTCTCCCAGAACCCTCGTGTTGAAGAACATGTCACACCAGCACAGGCTGCCTCGGCAGCAGCAGGAAGTTGTTGATTTGCAACATATTCACACTTTCTCATGCAGTCGCTAGGAGGAAACACTCTTCTCAGAAAAGATCAGCTCAGGAGGGAACTCTGCTTTCTGACGTTTATTTTACCTTTTCTTTCCCCAGACAGGAGGGACAGGTGTAAAAGGGGAAAACGAATGGACACAGGAAAGAAGGTAGCTGCACATATAAATGCAAGAGGAAAAATGTTCTAGAAAAAACCAGGGAAGGAAGGGAGACACAGAGGGAGAGATTCCCCCATACGCCTTTCCAACAGCATTGCACCTGTCGCCCTGTGGGCGGTCGGCTGCTCTGGGGCTGACCCGCAGCCTTTGGGGGACAGGGCTATCTCCCCGAGCCACATCAGGACAGAGTAGGAGCTGGAGGCACCAGCCACCTCTTTCCTGCCTGTAACGCCTCTGGCCTGAGTCACTAAATTAAACCATCCAAGTATTCCTACACTTCCTTAGAGTGGGAGTGAGGATAATAAACGAGCTAAAATCTTTTTTGCAAGAGGAGTAGGTCCAAGGCAAAGCAGGGATGGAATCCCTAAGACCAGAAGGCCAACTGTGTTGGTGTGAGAAGTATCATCAGCTCAATACAATTCCCTCACTGCCTACAGAAACTAAACTGCTGACTGTGGGTGGGTTGTTCCTTATCTGTTCCTAAACCATCTTCTGGGCCACCCTGCACACTGTCTGGACATCCTTTCCGAATTGGTTTTGTGTGCTCAGGAAATGCAAACGATTTGCCATCAGCCTAAATAAGTCATAATAGCTAAGGTAGATCTGATGGGTTAAAAAAATTACACTATCTAGGCTGGGTGCTGTGGCTCTCCCCTGCAATCCTTGCACTCTGGTAGACTGAGGCGGGTAAATTGTCAGAGCTTAGGAGTTCGAGACCAGCCTGAGCAAGAGGGAGACCCCCATTTCTACTAAAATAGAAAAACGAGGTGGGTGCCTATTGTCCCAGCTACTCAGGAGGCTGAGGCAAGGGGATCGCTTGAGTCTAAGAGTTTGAGGTTGCTGTGAGCTATGATGCCAGCGAACTCTACCCAGGGTGACAGAGCCTCATTGAAAAAAAAAGCCTCATTCAAAAAACATTTTCCCCATGTTATTCCAGACATCACTTTCCGCACAGTAGATTGGCTGGGGGGAAGGGGCCTGGCTGACACCATCACACACGTCCTCTGATCTCATGGTTGGAAGGAAACCGGAAGCCGCACTTCCTCAGGAAAACCCCTCTGCTCAAGTCTAGGCTGCTGGGAGCGCCTTCCTCGCGCAGCCCGGCCTCACCTTGGCCTTGCGTTTGCTGTCATCCATGATCATTCTCCAGTCCGAGCCGTTGTTGCTGTACCCGATCTTGAACTTGCGCATGAACACCTTGTTCTCTCGGTGCTTCCCGCCCTGAATGATGAGGCCGCGGACCATCTTCTCCTCCCCGAGGTCCACCTGCAGCCACTCGTTGACGTACGGGTGAGGGGTGGGCGGCAGCGCCCAGCCGGAGCGACTGGTCACCAGGCGAATGTTCTCAGGCAGCCAGTTTCTGTCCGCCTGGTTCGAGGCTGTGATCTGCGAGTCAGAAATGAGTCCAGACACCATGCCCAGCATTCCAGAGCAGGGGTAATCTAGGGGGTGGGATGAAATCGACAATGTGAAATGCATCGTAGCTCATGGCAACCTTAAACTCCTGGGCTCAATTGATCCTCTTATCTCACCCTCTGGAGTGACTGGGACCACAGGCACTTGCCAGGACGCTGGCCTAGTTTTTCTATTTTTAGTAGAGACGAGGTCTCTCATGCTCAGGCTGGTCTCCAACTCCTGAACTCAAGCAATCCACCTGCCTTGGCCTCCCAGAGTGCTAGTGGATTCTTTTACATTAATCTATAGTCATCCCTTTCTCAAACCTTTCTCTTGCTTTTTCAGAATTCCTCTCTCTACATCTCCATCCCAATAGAAGATATGTTCAGTAAGAACATGCACGACTCCTCCCCCCTTTTGAGGTTTTCCAAGTTTAATATTAAACTATTAATATTCCCATCTGTTTGGTAACCAGACGTTATCCCCACATCAAGTACAGGCCCTGTCCAAAAGAAGTTCACAGTTTATGACAGGTTGGAGATGATGTAAAAAAAAAAATCAATTCAACAGCAAGGAAGTTGCTGAAACAAAGGTAAAAAGACAGTGATTTGGAGGTAAAAGGAAATAAAGTACGTGACTTTGCCTGGAAAGGCAAGTGGGGACTTCCCAAGGGGAGGTGGCATCTGGATTGAGTGACGAAGGACAGTGCCCATCTTCTCCTCAGCTGTCCTCCCACCCTGACTTTTAGTTGAATTAGGGACTTTTTCACATGAATGTCTCATTGTCTTCTCAAACGTACCACATCCAGGTTAAGACAGCCCTTTCCCCTTGACACTGAACCCTTTTACTGAACCCTGTATTTTATTTATTCATTTTTATTTTTATATTTTTGTTTTCAGACTGGTCTTGCTTTGTCACCCAGGCTGGAGCCCAGTAGTCTGATGATAGCTCACTGCACCTTCACTCCTGGGCTCAAATAATCCTCCTACCTCAGCCTCCCAAGTAGGGGGACTACAAGTGCTCATTGCAATGCCTGGCTAACTTTTTATTTTTTTTGTAGAGATGGGGTCTTGCTATGTTGTCCAGCCTGATCTAGAACTCCTGGCCTCAGCGATTCTCCCACCTTGGCCTCCTGAACCCTATATTTCAATTAGTGGCATCTTCAATCAACTAGTTCCCGCCTACTTATCTTGTCTTTGCCTAGTTTCCATTTCTGTTTATACTGCCAAATCCTACCATGTTTTTATTAAAAAACAAAACAAAACCTTAGGCTTGCCTTTCCAGTTCCCTTTATTTAGGGCATCATTGTGATATGAATGTCCACGGCCAGGGTATTACTTTGGTTGGGCCTCCCAGACTCTGGTTTCAAATCTCCAGTATACTAACTTTCATGTAATTTTTCATAACACACTTTTTTTTTGTTTTTGTTTTTTTGCTGTGTCATCCTCATGCTAAAAAATCTCCCATTGCTGAGTGAAAGAAGCCAGACAAGAAAGGACAAATATTGTCCAATTCCACTGATATAAGTTTCCTACAATAGTTACATTCATAGACACGGAAAGCAGAACGGTGCTTGCCAGGACAGGGGTGGGGAGTGGGGAGGGGGCAGGGAGGAAGGAGACTGCAGAGCTAGTGTCTGATGGGTACAGAGTTTCAGTTTAAGGTGATGGAAAAGTTCTGGAAATGGATAGTGGTGATAGCTGTACAACAGTGCGATCACACTTGATATAATGGAACTGTACACTTAAAAACCATTGAAGTAGCACATTTTATGTTATGCATATTTTACCATATTACTAAAGAAGAGAGATCCTTAAAAAAAATCTACCATGGCTCTCCCTGAATTATAGGACTATATAAACAATCCCCATCTGGGTTTCAAGATCCTATTTTGCTTTCACCCCATTATCTAATTTTATTTCCTATTACTGACAATATATTCTAGCCAATCAATTCTCTTCTCATACACTACATGTGTACAGTATATAGCCCAGACCGGTTGAAGATTCTCTGTCTCACAGCCACAGCTAAATTAGCAGATGCTGGAAGGGAATGGGCATCCTCCTACTTGCTAAAGCATCCCAGATGGCTTCTGAGTACAAGAGCCTCGATGGTTGATTGAACTGATTGGTGACTTAATAGCAAAATGTCCAATTATTCCCCTTCTAAAATTGCACATCTCAATCAAGGAAACTCACCTAGGAATAATAACTATTTTTCTCTGAAACAAGTCAATTCTGTATGATATAAAAAAATTAGCCTAAAAACATGACCACCTTGGGAGAAAGGCATGCATCTACTGCAATTAACACACTGCCATGTGAGTTATATTTCATTCATACTAGTTTTGAGTCTGGGGCCTCATGAAGCATATGTAACTCACATATCTCTTGACTTACAACACTGTGGCCCGAAGGGAAACAATTTTTTTCTAGTGTGGTGGTCAGTACGTTAAACTATATTTGTGTCATACTCTCTTATAACCTCAATAGTTAATTATACAGATATACTTTCCACAGGAGTTGGGCAGTTCAGGTCATTTTAATTCTTGTCTCAGACATTCAGTGCCTGCTTGCCTAGGAATTGTGCATGCGTTTTTCAACCAGGCCTGCAAAGCCTCCTGAATCATGTCCTTTCAAAGCCTCTCCTCACTCACTGCTTTTGCTGGAGCCAACTAAGATAAAACATTCCCTCACCTCTGGAGACAGGGAGGCTTTCTTTTATTCTATTCCTTTCACTGGGCATTCTTTATCATCTACCCAGTGATTTTCAACCAAAGTGCCCTGAGAGGATCTTAGGTATCCCATGAAAATTTTAAAACATCATTAATTTAATTATTTTCAAAAGAAGATCAAAGCACAGTAAGTATATTATTTATTTTACCTTTTCGTTTATTTGTTTTGAGACAAAGTCTCACTAGGTTACCCTTGGTTGAGCGCTATGGCATCACAGCTCACAGTAACTTCAAACTCTTGGGCTCAAGCTATTCCTATGCCTCAGCCTCGTGAGTAGTTAGGAGTACAGGCACCTGCTGCAACATCTGGCTAATTTTTTAGAGATGGGGT
This sequence comes from Perodicticus potto, assembly GCA_963574655.1. Taxonomy (NCBI): domain Eukaryota; kingdom Metazoa; phylum Chordata; class Mammalia; order Primates; family Lorisidae; genus Perodicticus; species Perodicticus potto. The sequence continues at coordinate 129,142 of CAUYRH010164869.1, read as the reverse complement.
CTCACTCTTGCTCAGGGTGGTCTTGAACTCCTGAGATCAAGCAATCCACCTGCCTTGGCCTCCCGGAGTGCACCACACCCAGCTATTTTTTTTCTTGATCAACATAATTTAAGTGTGCCACGGAAGTTTAACAGGTTTAATTGTGCCATGAGTTTATGGCACTCTACTGAGGGAGACTCTGTCTCAAAAAAAAGCTTGACAACAGTACTCTACCCATTCCACCCTCCGAACTGTTTAAAATCTTGACCTATGCTAACGAACATTTGAATAAATGCTCATTGTCCCTGATCATCAGAGAAATGCAATTCCAAACCACCCTGAGATAACACCAAACTCCAGTGAGACTAGCTCACATCACGAAGTCTCCAAGCTGCAGTGGCTGGCATGGATGTGGAGAGAAGGGAACACTTTTATACCGCTGGTGGGACTGCAAATTAATACAGCCTTTTTGGAAGGAAGTATGGAGAATCCTCCAAGAACTCAAAATTAGACCTCACATTTGATCCTGCAATCTCATTACTAGGTATCTACCCAGAAGGAAAAAGTCATTTTACCATAAGGACATTTGCACTAGACTGTTTCTTACAGTTCAATTTCTACTTGCCAAAAGCTGGCAACCCCCTAAATGCCCCCGGACCCAGGAGTGGATTAAGAAGCGGGGGGAGATGTATACCATGGAATACTATTCAGCCATTTAAAAAGATTGAGACATTACATCTTTTGTATTAACCTGGATGGAGTTGAAGCACATTCTTCTTAGTAAAGCATCACAAGAATGGAGAAGCAAGTATCCAGTGTGCTCGATTCTAATATGAAGCCAGTAGACCATACATACCCACATAAGAGAAAAGAATTCAATTCAAGATGGGGGTGTGGGGGAACAAGGGAGCAGAGAGAGGGGAGGAGAGAGGGGGATGGGTGTGCTCCCACTTAATGGGCACAATGTTAAGCTGTATGGCACACCTCTTGGGGGCAGGACACAAACGTAAGAGGGACGCTGCCTAACAAATGCAAACATTGTAATCTAATTCTTTGCACCCTCAAATTAACCTGAAACAATTATAAAAATAAAAACATTGTTTGATAAATACATGAAAAGACAAATGAATAAATGCATAAGTGCTTATGAGAGTCTCTGTCTTCCAAGATTGTCCTATCCAAAAAAAACACAATCTTGACTTATGTTCAGGCCATGTCAGCTCTTCTAATCTGTGCAAATGGACACAGGGACTCTTCACAACACTTTGTCTTTATTTCTTGCATGTTGCTCAAATTCAGGTCCATGGATTGCTGTTATTTCCCTCCCAAGATTTTCACTTCTTTGAGGACATGAACCAAAGTCATATTTTCCTTTTTTGGTGACCCCTTCTTCCCTGTTTTATACATACTATTTGCTCAACAAATATTTGTTGAATGAATCAACTCAATACAGTACAAGGCAGCTGTCATTTTCTCAGGTGCCCTTTCCTGGAATTTAGCCACAATATTTGCTCCAGGCTGGGATCTGGAAACCACGAATAAACTCAATGGGGATTAAAAAAAAAGATTCGTGAAAACTGTTATACGGAGGGACTATGAAACCATAATGTTAAAAATAGAAGTCCCATTTCTTTTTGCCCACTGTGGTCATACCTGCCTGATTCAAAACCAGCTATTATAAAGGCAATGTTTAGCTGGTAATGTGGACCAGATGTTACCATGTGGAGGAAAACATCATTAACTTGAATATTATAAGGAGAGCAGAACTGTCACCAGATTAATGCCCTTTGTCTAGTGCAGAGCTGGCTGGCTCACAGTTTACAGATCTGAAACCCAGTGGTGCCCAACGCCCATCTAGCCAACATGTTCATAGTGCAATTAGACTAATTTTTCCCTTCATAAGTCTGCTTGATCTAAAAAAGAAACCAATAAAGAAGCACCTTGATTTGCCTTTTATTGAGAACAACGTAACTCATTTTTTAACAAGGATGAAGAGAAAAAATAATACTAACAATCAATTTAAGGTTTGAATGAGATGCTCGTTGCCAGCTCTATTTTTCTGTAACAGGCGGCCTCAGATGTGGTTTAGCCTGGCTATAGGTCAAACCCTCTGGAAATAGTGTTGCCAGATTTAGCAGACAAGCAGACAACAAACCAGATACAGGATGCTCAGCTAAATTAGAATTTCAGAGAAAGAAGGAATAATTTTTTTAGTACGAGTATATCCCAAATATTGCAGGGGACATACTTATGCTAAAACATAAATCAGTGGTTTATCTGCATCAAATTTAGCTGGACATTCTGTAATTTACTTGCCAACCTTGTTTGGAAAGCTTAAAACCAATTCTAGAGGGGAGGCAGACATGAGTTCTGCAATGGGGGATTGAAGTGGTTATTTTTAGTGATGTTATTTTAGAGTAAAATCTCTGTGCTCAACTTTAATGGAAAAACTGAGATAGGGTAAATCGAATATATAGCTAACCAATTTTCAAAGAATGGGAAGTAATAACTGAATTTGGTAGGAGATCCTGAATGAAAATTATTGAATCTTTCCTTGATGATTCAGAAAGTAACTTGGATATTATCTTTGTGAATTCTGATTGACTCAGAGGCACAAGAATATATGCATTTCAGGTATAGGCTTCTGTTTAACAAACAGATAGCAGAGTTTATAGTATGTTCCTACATATTAAACACTAACCCTCCAACATGATTTTCACCAATTTCCATCTTTGCCAAAATGATGAAGCCTACTTTGTCAAAATAACAAAAATGTTCTTCCCTCAATCACCTATATAGCAAAATGATTCTCCCCAATCTGGTTTTCTTTATATCTCTATTAGAGTGACAACCGTCATATCCTCTGAATTTTCTAGGATTACTATATTTCTAAAAAAATTATCTCTTTTTTGGTATTTGCTCCTTGATTCAGGAAAAAAATAATATCGTAATATAAAAATCAGGTTAAAATTGGGGGCTCTCTTTGATTTGGAAGCCAAGTGATGTGTTCACATGGTAACCTTGGATTTGGTAGGGTTCAAGACTGAGTTAGAACTTGACTACTTAACAGGAGAGAGTGAAAATTATTTGAGGTCCAGACACTTGTTTGTCAGAAGGCATGGGTAGAGTGGGCCCGGTGGCTCATGCCTGTGATCCCAGCACTCTGGGAGGCTGAGGCAGGTGGATTGCCTGAGTTCGGGGTTCGAGACCACCCTGAGCAAGAGTGAGACCCCGTCTCTACCAAAAATAGAAAAACCAGCTGGGCATTGTGATGGGCACCTGTAGTCCCAGCTACTCAGGAGGTTGAGGCAAGAGGATCACTTGAGCCCAAGAGTTTAAGGTTGCTGTGAGCTATGATGCCACAGCGCTTTACCCAGCGGAACAAAGTGAGACTTTGTCTCAAAAAAAAAGCATGGATAGAAATGCAATTCATTAAATCCAGAATAACTACGGAGCCCTTGTTTCACTTCAGGCATACGAAACACAATAGGAAACAAGGCAAACAGGGGCCCTGCTCTCAGGGACCTGTAGGGATAATTCAATCCCTTTTTTCTATCATTCATCTCCAATCTGACGTCACCATGGCTTCAAAAAGAAGAAAATGATCTGCTTCTGGTAACCATGAAGAAAACACTGGTATCATTGTCTTATAAGAGGCTCTGCTCACGGGGGCTTAGTGTAGGTTCAATGTTTTGAGTACCACATACTTGCATGGTACCATTCAGTGAGCACTTACCCTAAACCTGGTATGTTACGAATATTTTTTCATTACAGCTGCATTAAGTGAGTCTTATAGCCAAGGAAATGGCGATCAGAGGAACTCAATAAATGTCTCTCTCATGTCAAATATTCACTAAGTGGACAGTCCATAGCCAAGCCTGGAGAAGTGTGCGTGCCTTCTGTCCATATGACTAGCATTGTGACATGATGGCCTTTGTAAAAAGCTGCCCAGATCAATTATTTGGAGATTACAGCCTTATTAGACAGAAAGTGTTTAGAAGTATAGTAGGGGTCGTGGTTAAAAGATTAGCACTCCAAGCCTAAAAGCAATATCTTATGTGAAAAATAATTAGCTACTTACAATAATTATAAAACAGACTGCACACGAAAATGCTAGAATATGCTATTTCATATATCTATGTTTAAATGACTAGGTCATCTAACCCGTTTTTAAAAATATCCAACAAATTATTTGCCTTCTTTGCTCACATTCCTAGAATTTTGTTTTGTGAAAATGAAAATGGACAGTTTGAGTTTCAATAAGTATTTTATTCAACTAAAATGATGTGACATAACCATCCAAGAGGCTGGAAATTCAAAGTTCAGACTAACATATTTGGAGTCTTTATGAAGTTTACCTCATTTTTTTTTTATATTCTGACATGAGATAAGGCCAGAAATTTCCACCCTGATCCCAAATGGCCTTGTTTGACGAGTTTATGGGTAGCCTCTCACATTTGTAATGCTTTGAAAATGACCTAGAACTTTCTGTAATTTAACTGCTGATCCAAAAAAAAAAAAAAACAAACCCAAGGATATATCTAACTTTCATCGTCCTTTCTTAATCTAAAACCCTCCCCACCCAATTTCTCTCTCCAAAGCCTTGAACTTCTGAGTCTTAGATCCTCTAACAACAAACAAGTCTGTCTCTGCGATGGAAATAAATAAAATTTTGGTAAAAATAAAATCCGATGTCAGCTTTTATTTCCCAGGATGGACTCTACTGTAAACAAGGTAGTTAGCCCCCTTTCATTAGCCCTTCTCTAAATTGCTTATAGTTTCATGGAAAACTGCCATGGTGATTTTTTTTTTCCTTCACAAATCAGCATTTTTCTCCTCTAAAAGTAACTGTGCTAAAGAGTATAAACATAAAAATGGGATGAAAAAATAAATACCTTGTGGACATACACTAACATGATATCAAAAGGGAGTGCGCTGACTTTTAGAAGGTGTTCACTTTTAATTACTTCTTCGTCTATTGATTCTGCCTTCAAACTTTGAAGCTGAATGTGAAGATTGCATTGCACTAGTGTATTGGTGGTTGCTTTTGCAAGGAAAGCTTTGCAATGTATTTACTTAAATGGAAAGGAATTCTCATATGACTGGTATGTGCCTTTGAGTACAGAATAGCATACCAGAAAAATCAATGGCCAAGCAACAGTAGCTCTCATCCCCATGGAAACACAGTAAGGGTAACAGTCTGGGCGATTTTTTTAGTTCCTGCTCTTTCCGGACCTGGCCTATTTTTTTCAGTCACTTAATCCTACAGTATCTCAACCTTCTTCATCTTTCAAATGGGTATAATCCATTTGCTGATTCCACATTTATCAGAGACTTTTAAAGTCCTGTGGATGTGCGAAACAACAGAAGAAAAAACTGGAAACACGTGTGAGTTGGTTTCTAATTTTAGTACATTCATTCAATAAAAAATAAACGTAGCCAGAGACAAAACCTAAGAGAAAGTTGTCAGGGCAGTTAGTGGGTAAAAGGAGAAAGTTTAATAAACTCCTTCTTAGCTATACCATATGAAGACACCTCTCTGGTTCAAAATTAAACAGATAAAGTGGATCGAGAACATTATATGCATCAGTTATTTATTTTTAATCTACTACGTGGCAGTCTGTGTGCCTTGCACCCAGGAAGCAGAGATGAAAGGCATGATATTTGCCTTCAAAGAGCTTACAATCTAGAGGAAAAGGTAGCACTAAATGCATCCCCGCCTCATGTCAGAATGTACTAAAGGCTTTAGACCCATTATCCCTGCAGTCCTCAATCCCCAGGCTGAGGACCAGTATTAGTCTGTTAGGAACTGGGTCACACAGCAGGAAATGGTTGGCAGGTGACCAGGAAGCTTCACTGGTTATTTACAGTTGCTCCCCATCGCTCACATCACCCCCCAGTTCTGCCTCCCAATCATTCAATCACCCCCCCAGCTCTGCCTCCCCATTGCTTGCATCTCCTACTGAGCTCCGCCTCCCCACTGCTCTCATCACCCCCGAGCTCCACCTCCCCATCACTCACATCACCCCCCGAGCTCCGCCTCCCCATTGCTCACATCACCCCCTGTGCTCCTCCTCCCCACCGCTCACAACACCCCCTGAGCTCCGCCTCCCCACCGCTCACATCACCTCCTGAGCTCCACTTCCCCATCGCTCACATCACCCCCTGAGCTCCGCCTCCCCACTGCTCACATGACCCCTTGAGCTCCAGCTCCCCATCACTCACATCACCTCCTGAGCTCCACTTCTCCATTGCTCACATCACCCCCTGAGCTCCGCCTCCCCATCACTCACATCACCCCTGAGCTCCTCCTCCCCATCACTCACATCACCTCCTGCGCTCTGCCTCCCCATCACTCACATCACCCCCTGAGCTCCATCTCCTGTTACATCAGCGGAGGCACTAGATTCTCATAGGACCATGAACCCTATTGTAAACTCTGTCTGCGAGGGATCTAGGCTGTATGCTTCCTTTGAGAATCTAATGCCTAATGATCAGAGCTGGAGCCGAGGTGGTGAGGCTAGCCCTGGAACCATCTATTTGCAGGACAACAAGCTCAGGGCTCCCACTAATTCTGCATTGTGGTGAGGTATACAATTATTTCATTACATATTACAATGTAGCAAAAATAGAAATAAAGTGCATAATAAATGTAATGTGCTTGAATCATCAAAAACCATCCCTCTGCTCCCGTGGAGAAATTATCTTCCATGAAACCTATCCCTGGTTCCAAAGGATTGGGGAACAATTCATTATCCTATCCATTATTACAACTGGCCTGTGCAGAAGTGTGCACCTTTATGGCTATGTTCCAGGTGAGATAAAGATAAATATGAAAGATAAATATGTTGTCCAAAAAAAGTAGGTTAGTGAGTAGAAAGGTAGGATTTAAACTCTGATTTGCCCAAATCCAAAGTACGTGGTATTAATTATCAAACAAGAACAACCACATTGATACAAAATGACTCTCCCTGTATCTACATAAATCAAAAGAGGGCAATCTTCAAGCTGGAGCTCACCTGTTATCTTGCAACCATATACTTCAAATCTCAGCGAGATGCCCGTTTCCCAAGTCATAGGTTTGATTCGGACAAATCGAGTTAACAGTGGTTTGGGGAAAACTCCCAACACGACATCTGTGGGGTTGGTGTTTCCCTGAAAGACCTGCATGGAAAAAGAAAGGGCCTTTTATTAGCCGAATTTTGGGATGGAAAAAAAATCCAAAAATGTGTTTTTGCAAATGCCTGTAAAAATTATTTGCAATTTCAGCCTGGTCTATCAAGGCTGATATGGCATGAATAACTTCATATGCTATCTTTACAAATGACGTCCATCAGAGAGGCCAGGCTCAGCTGGCTCATGCCTATAATCCTTATACTCTGGGATGCCGAGGCAGGTGGATTGCTTAAGCTCTGGGGTTTGAGACCTTCCTGAGCACGAGCGAGACTCAGTCTCTACTAAAAATAGAAAAACTAGCCAGGCACAGTGTTACATGCCTGTTGTCCCAGCTACTCTGGAGGCTGAGGCAGGAGGATCACTTGAGCCCAAGACTGTGAGGTTGCTGTGAACTATGATGACACCACGGCACTCTAGCCTGGGTGATGTAGTGAGACTCTGACTCAAAAAATAAAATGAAATAAAATTAAAAAAACTGTAAAAAGATGGCCATCAGAAAGAATTGTGTCTACGATAGAATGTCCTAGTCATCTCTTCGATGTTCTGAGGCTAGAATCTCTAAAAGCATTACTGCAAGGATAACATTTATTAAGGAATATATGCCATTATCTGAAAAGCTGGGAAATTCTTTTTTTTTTTTGAGACAGAGCCTCAAGCTGTCACCCTGGGTAGAGTGCTGTGGCATCACAGCTCACAGCAACCTCCAATTCCTGGGCTCAAGCGAGTCTCTTGCCTCTGCCTCCCAAGTAGCTGGGACTACAGGCACCTGCCACAACGCCCGGCCATTTTTTTTAGGTTGCAGCCACCATGGTTGTTTGGCGGGCCCGGGCTGGATTCGAACCCACCAGCTCAGGTGTACGTGGCTGGCGCCTTAGCCCATTGAGCCACAGGCTACGAGCCAAAAAGCTGGGAAATTCTTAACTTTATCAGAAGACCTACAGAAGGCTGCACACATATCACGGGAACGCTCTCTATTCCACTTTCTCAAGAACCGTCAGAAGGAGTGCTTCTCGGGGTCCAGGGTAGGGCCTGGCTTTTTGAAATTTTAGGTTATCTTCCCAGATATAGGGCTAGGGCTAGCTTTCTCCCTTCTGACATTATTCCTTAATGGAAGATCTTATCCTTGACATTAATTCGTGACTTTAATCCTTGTTTGGTTATTGGTGAAAGTTGAAACAGTTTTAAATGACTTTTAACTGGAAAAAAAGCTCTCCCAGGGCACTGTGTAGTTTAATTTTATTTTTATTTATTTATTTATTTATTTGTTCATTTATTTATTCTTGAGACAGAGTCTCACTGTGTCACCCTGGTAGAGTGCTTTGGCTTCACAGCTCACAGCAACCTCCAACTCTTGGGCTTAGGCGAGTCTCATGCCTCAGCCTCCCGAGTACCTGGGACCACAGGTGCCCACCACAATGCTCAGCTATTGTTTGATTGTAGTTATCATTGTTGTTTGGCAGGCCCAGGCTGGATTTGAACACATGAAGCCATTTTAGTGCAAGAAAGGTAAGGCATGTGACTGCAAATGTTAACAAGGGCCAGGCATGAGTCACTTTGCCACAGTTATCCACTGGGGTCACTCTGTCTGCAGAGGGGCCTCCAGGAGTGTTCTCTAGTAAGATCCCTGAGGAGTGGAGAGTGTTTGCTGTCACTGAACATGCTAGCCACCCCTTTCCTGAATTTTGCTTCTGCTCTGGTTGGGAATAGCCCTTCTAGCAGAGACAGTCATCCGTTCTGTGCCATGAGCTTGTCACGCTCTCCTTTGCACAGCCAGGTTAGATTCTAGCTCCTTCTTTTAAGTTGTGTGACCAGAGCATTCCTAGCGATGCTGGGGGTATAGAGGTTCCTCCCCATCTTTCCAGGTAAGTACATGATTGTGGTTTTCTGAGGCTTTCTCTTCCGCCTGGGAGAGGGTCTTGTAAAAAAAAAAAAGTCTGGCTGGTGTTTTTATTTCATTGAGTTGAAGGGGCCTGAGCAACTGAACGTGGTCAAAGGCTTTACAGAGTCTCTTGCTGGCCTGATTCCTCTCCCAAGACGATTTAATATCCTCACTTTTGACGGCCTAGGAGGCCCTTTCGATTTCTGTCTTACTTCAGCATCTGTCTCTGGGAAATGAACTGTGTGGGGGACATTTTTGTGTGGCAAAGAATAAAGGGAAGCTGCCAGAGGGGGCCTGAGCCCCCAGCAATGGCACCCTCCTTATGGAGTCAAGTTCACGTCTGTCCGAGGGGCACCTGAGGTCTGTGAAGTACTGTGTGCTCTGGTGCAGGTGGAGGGGTGTGTAGTTGGCACGGAGGGGAGTTGTGTGCTTGCTGAGAGCCATGTGAGTGTGCACATTCGTCCCAGAGTTGTTACTGGCTGCATGCTGCCCTCTCTGAGGCATGGCCAGTGCTCCCCAAGGGAAGAAAGAGAGCAGAGCGATGTGGCTTGAACCCCAAAGTGCAGAGCAAAACAGGGTGGGCACCATTAGCTAGATTCCTGCTGGATGTTTTGATTTTTTTTAGATTCAATTAAAGGGCTCAGACAGATGCCAAGACTTTATCTCTGCTGAAGCGTCACGTATTCTTTCTGCCTCCTTCCCTGGAAGCCCTAGTGGGTGCCAGGGAGTTCCTGGTGGGGAGAGAGGGTGGTATGCATGGTCATACACCCCTGGGAATCTGTATGCGCTCTCCAGCAGCCCCTGCTGGGTCACACAAACAACCAGCAGGCAACTGGGACATTTTGAAGAAGCAGCATTTATTTTATAATAAAGTGACTTGAAGATCGAGGGTCAGTTCTCCCCACTCTCCTGGGTTCATTTGTTGGTGGATGTGTCCTCAGCAAGAGTGGGGTTTTGTTTGTTTGAAATGAAAGCGTGGCTTCCAAAATCTACTCCCAAACCGGGTTAACTCGTGAAACTCAGGGTCAAAATTGACTTGCTTCATTTTCCCAAAAGCATGGACCAGAAGGATTTTTTCCTTCTCCAGATAGAGAACTGGTTTCATGCCCTCTAAGGCTAGACAGTGGCCTTGAACTTGCCTGCTTATAGAGTTTTCCTCCCACAGAGCAGATGTCTCCCTGTATCTGCTTCTACTTTGCCTGCCCTAAGTGAGAGTGAGGGTTTTGCCTTTAATCAAAGGGAATTAATAGCTCTTCTCTTGCCTGGCACATGGGAGGCGTTTTTCAGTTCCAGGCCCAGAAGGAGGAAAATCAAGTATGCGTGTATGCCCCAAAGAGAGACAAGGGCATGTTAATTGGCCTCTTCCAAAACCCAGTCTTTGCAAGTTACCTAGCTCTTTGCTACCATCCTCACCAATTTTCTGTTTTACTCGCCCTCCAGGGCAAGCTTTTAATTTTAGGGACACGGTGAGTATGAATTCTCAGAAACCTTTTGATTAGTAAATCAGAGCAAGAATAACTTCAAATAAACAGGCTGGCTGAGAGAAATAGCTCAGTTCTAAACGATTTAGGGCTGAGCGCCCAGGGACACGGTGCGGTCCATGCTGCCTCCGTGGTTGAAAGCGGAAAGGAGGGAGTATGTTATTTGTGTGATCTCAGGGAACACAATGAAATACCTTTCGTTCTATGGGTTCTTACCAAGAAGTGGCCAAATACACTTGTAAATTAGTTTGCAAGCCACAGAAAGTAGATCAAAAGATGTTTTCTAAAACTGGCCCACTACAGAAAGAGTCTCTGAAAAAGAAGTAAGACTTATAGGGGAAAAAAACAAAAACACCTCAAATTCCTAAAGTTCTAAGAGGGCAGAGTTTATCCTATGAATAATCCGTGTCCCTGTGGGAGGCTTAAAGTGATTCTTGAGTCTGACGCTTAATTTGGCCTATATTGACTTTTCTTGGAAACATCCGTATAATTTCCTCTTGGCTTCTGGATCTGGGAACATGAGACCCCTTGGTCAGATTTAAACCTCTAATTGCACTTTTCATTTGAAGGCAATTCAAAAAGAGACCAGGCCAGACAGAAAGTTCCCGCTCCCAAACCAAACAAGTAAAAATGGATCATCCATTTGAAAGCCTAGGAGGGTTTGGCCGATAAAACCCTCACAGTTGGTTGAGGGGGGTGGCAGTCAACTTACGACAGGCTTATTTGCTTCCTTGATGGTGATCCAGTCTTCCCCATTGGAGCTGATTTCTACCCTGTAAGTCTTGATGTAGTATTTCTTCTTGGTTTCCTTGGAAATGGCACCCTGTGTTCCGATAGCTGTGACGAAACGCAGGAGGCCCAGGTCTACCTGCAGGATAATCACCAGTGTGGTCAGTCACCTCTTGGCACCACTGTAACCTGGAGTATCTTTTCCTGTGGGCCCCGGGCTATAATTTTTATTCACCTGGGACCAAAAGGGCCTAGTTCCATTTGGTGTCAGCAGCCCCTGCCTCCCATTCCTTTCCTTCTAAAGAAAAGGCCGGCATAGGCTGACTAGGCTGACTCTTCTTGTTAGGGCAAAGGCCAGGAAGACACTATTCTCATTGTTGTAGCCAAGATTGCTTGAGCCTTGGTACAAAAGAGAAAACTGGGTTCAAAATCATGTCGTTATATTTCTCAAGAGATTAAACATACTGCCCAACAGTTCATTAATATATGTCATTTTACAAAGAGAAAATCAAGACAAACAAAATAAACTCATACTCTGGAGAGATCTAGACTAAATTCATGTCTAACATGATCCTATTTCCTGATCACTTTTTATTTTTATTTATTTATTTTTGGGGACAGAGTGTCACTCAGTCACCTTCTGTAGAGTGCTATAGCATCAGCACTCACAGCAACCTCAAACTCTTGGGTTCAAGTGATTCTCTTGCCTCAGCTGCCCAAGTAGCTGGGACTACCGGTGCCACCACAATGGTTGGCTATTTTTTAGAGATGGAGTCTCGCTCTTGCTCAGGCTGCTCTCAAACTTCTGAGCTCAAGCAGTCCACCCACCTTGGCCTCCCAGAGTGCTAGGATTACAGGTGTGACCCACCTCCCCCGGCCTTCCTGATCACTTTTTTAGCAACATCCTACCTCCTTTTGAATAAAATGTAGACTGAAATAATACTGATTTTCTTTGCTTCTTCTTCTTCTTCTTTTTTTTTTTTTTTGGAGAGACAGAGTCTCACTATGCTGCCCAGGCTGATCTTGAACTTCTGGCCCCAAGCCATCTCCCAATCTCAGTCTCTTAAAATGCTAAGATTATAGGCGTGAGCCAAAGAAACACTCATTACTGACATGAAAGCACTAAGAGTGTTGTAGTGTGGGAACTGAGCCATAGATTTATAATCTGGAATGCAGTGGAGAGGAAGAGACAAAGTAAGACTTTTTGTTTCATACAGAAATTTCTTCCTTCCCCACATCTTCCTGTGGCCTCTCTAGTTGCAGCTAAGCTTGAGACGCAGGTGGATTCCAAGTCACGGTTTGGAAGGACTGATGCTTCCAGAAAACAACTGCTAGGGCTTGCAAACCTTTCTTCGTAAGTTCCCAGTGGAGAAGTTCAGCATGACAGCCTCACCTTCATCTATCCTTAACCTGCCTCCTATCCTGAAGGTGGAGCAGGTGAGGGCATCAGAGTAGTGATGAGCAGAGAGTCACCCAAACCACAAAGGTCTATAATTTCATGCCAGAGCCTGGTGGTTAGTGGGAGGGAGTAGACCTGAGCATCAGGCACTCAGAATTCTAGTCTGGGTTTTTCCACCATCTTTGTCTTACTTCTCATCTGCTAAAATAGAGGACTAATAACTTGGAAGGCCTTTTCTAGCTCTGACATCCTATGATTCCTTCTTTCATATGCCTTACAGATGTTTCCAATAGAGGGAAGTACCATATTTTTAATTTTTTATTACAATTTTTTTTAAAGAGATGATGTCTCATTAAGTCACCCAGGCTGGAATGCAATGATACAATCACAGCTCACTGCAGCTTCAAACTCTTCAGCTCAAGCAATCTTCCTGCCTCAGCTTCTGGAGTAACTGGGACTACAGATACTTGCCACCACACTTGGATAATTTTTATTTTTATTATTTTTTATTAAGATGGGGTCTTGCTATGGTGCCCAGGCTGGTCTCAAACTCTTGGCCTCAAGCAATCCTTCTACCTAAGCCTCCCAAAGTGCTGGGATTACAAATGTGAGCCACCACATCTGACTAGTTTTTTTTGTTTGTTTGTTTGTTTTTTGCTTTAATGTTCTTTATTACCATCATTGATAAGTAGGCATAATCTTAAAAGTCATTGCTAGTTTCTATATATTAGAAATACTTTGTTTCCCTTTATTAACACACTTGATTATTCCTACAAAATTGTTTCCCTCTGTGTATTGCATGACCAAGATTATACGGAAACTTTTTGAAGAAATGAAACATAAATATATGGTAAATTTTTTTAAAGGTCACAAAAAATATTTACATCTTTCAACTGATTAGCATTGACAAGATAGTGCAAAAATACACTTGCCAACTAAGAGGCAGTTGAATGCCATTTTCTCTGCAAACAGCAACAAAAGCAAAAAGAAAAACAAAAACAACCCATCCCAAGCCCTTCCCCCAACTCTGAATCCTGCTTTCTAGTTGCTATGTGACAAGTCAATTTTCAGAAAACAGTATTTCAATTAATCCTCCAGTGCCTATGGGCTATGACCACTTAAAGAATTTCCATTTTAAGCACAGCCTGTCTCACGGAGGCATATTGTCTTTCATAAATTGCTTTTCTCCTGAAGGCCCTCGGAGCGGTTAAATGAACATGTTGCTGATTCATTTCAAAACTGAACCAAGAGTTATATCCAGGAAAAATAGCACATAGATGTCAACTGGAAGTTATACAATTCAACAACAGTAGTTTCACCTAGAAAAGATGGGGGATACCATTTAATGCAAAATAATCTTCATTTCATTTCCTGGGTTTTAAAGACATAAACTCTGTATGCTATCATCAGATTTAAGAGAAAAAGGAGCAAGAAGTTAATATAAATTGATACTTTAGAATAACAATGATGGATGTTTTAAATTTTAATTTAAAAAAGACTTAGCCAACACCTTTTTGTCAAGTATCCATACTTAACTGGAGTTTGCACTTTTTTCCAAAAGTCAACCACAGTACTTGGTACGAATGTTTTTAAATTTCCCATTCCCCTTTTGTACAAGTTACAAAAAGGAGAGATGATTTGTGGTTGTCAGATTTAGCAAATAAAAATGCATCAGCTAAATTTGAATTTTTGGTCAAAAAAGAAAACAACTGATATTTTTTAGTATAAATATAACATATGCAGTGTTTGGGCCATACTTATACTAAGAACTGATACATTGATTACTTAATGTCCAAATTTAACTCAGTCTTTTCCGTTGGAAGCCTAAATCTCACTGTGTTCCAAAGTGAAATTTAAGGAGATTTTAAGTTGTTGCAACAACTCTCTGATTTCATAATGCTGCGATCTGAAAGTTCACAGGTGCTCTGGACCGGGTGGAACTGAACAATTTCAACTGTTTTCAAATGCTCTCAGAACACTCAGCACTTTACTGACCATCCGTTAAGTCATGCCCAAGGCTACCTCCACTTTTGAGCTAAAGGGTCCTTAAAATCTTCAGGTCCAAGGAAGCGTGAAGCTGAGCTATTTAAATAAACTCTTCCTGTCAAACTTACAGATGGTTCTTCAGTTTGAAAATGATTAAATTCCCAACAGTATATATTCAGCCTGGGCTGAAATAACTCCAGAACTTCATTCCCTAGCTATCCTTTTCCTATTTTTAAAATTTTGCTTTATTTCGAGGGGTGGGAGGGTTGTGGTAGGGAAACAAGATTTAGTTATCAAGTAGGAAAGAAGTTAACTGGCGATCAAATAGAAGAATCCTCAGCATCGAGAGCAGCTGATGTTAGAGGAAAGCACAGTTGACTTGCACTTGGACTAGGACATGACACAGGAAGATGTCAAGGGCCTCAGAAGCACAAATATCACTCATAAAAAAGAAAGAATTTTTCTTTTCTCAACAGCAATGAAATGTATTGGCAACCTTCTCTTGTGATTACATGAAGATTCCTTTGGTGTTTTAAAACTGTAGATTCTCTTATTTACTACAGGGGGATCCTTGCACATTTGATTTTGTTTTTCTTCCTAATATTATTGTCACTAGGTTGAGGGAGGATGGATGATAACTTCACAAAATAATTAAGGTTGGGAATTGAACCACTGTGATTAAAACTGGATTGTACTGAGAAGTCTAACAATGTATAGGCTCCTTGGTACCAAGGAATCCTCACCGGTAACACCCTGGCAGTTCTTTCCCCTGGTCCTTTTTCTCTAACACCTCTGGGGGATTCTCTTGTCAGGGACATGCCCTCCACCCTCAAGTGCCTGAGAGAATTTGGGAGGAGAGAGATAAAGTCCTGCCACCACTTCTCATACGGGTGGTGTCTATGTGGGGTGACCCATTAGGACTTAATGCCTGTGTTTCTATCTGAAGGGATCCAGAATATGCCACCC
Organism: Perodicticus potto; assembly: GCA_963574655.1. Taxonomy (NCBI): domain Eukaryota; kingdom Metazoa; phylum Chordata; class Mammalia; order Primates; family Lorisidae; genus Perodicticus; species Perodicticus potto. Next base: position 113,547 of record CAUYRH010164869.1, on the reverse strand, counting down.
CATAATCTGCCACTTTGGCATAAGGATTATTTTGAGATGAAGGCAATTGAAAATCAACAGATAAAAGAATTCTCTGCCCTTCTTTTTCTGCCTAAAAGCTGAGCATACCTTTGTCAAGGTGGCATACACTTCCTTCTCTTGTACCAAGATGAGGAGAGTGATCTTTATTACTGGAGACTGAGAATCAGCACTGAGATAAATCTGCACAAGCAAACCTTACTAAAATATCCTAATTAAGTTTGTGAACTCATCCTAGAAAAAGTACCACATACCTTATTGCTGAATATCATCACCTTTGAAGTATTCCCCTTGGGAAGCTGTGCACTGATGCCAGCACCTCATCCACCCTTCAAAGCTCTTTTGGAACTCTTTTTTCTGGAATGACCATCATCAGAGCTGTGGTCATATGCAGGCTTGACAATTAAGTTCATGAACTTGCCACTGTGCACTTACGTTGGCAGCACCATACACACAACTTGGTAAGGTTTGGGAACCTGAGTATATCAGCGTCTCACAGCTGTGTTCGTGTTGATGTGTGGTGGTGTCCCATTGAGTGGTACTCATTCTTGCCATTGCATGCTTTTCCTACCATTCATTGGCCCTAGAAGCTGTTACAGCTTTTTGAATCAAGACAAGCTCTCATCAACCTCACATTCTAAAAGACAAGATTGGTGACCTAAGCCAGGCAGCTGGAAAGACAAAGACACAACCCCTGTTCTCCACAATGCCACTGCTCTACATCTTGGAGGGTTCATTATCTTGAACAATACTTCCTTTCTTTCCATACAAGTTCAGACATGTGATAACTATAGCCAAGTAACCTGTTTTCTCCATCCCCAATTAGCTCTGCTCTAGTCAACATTTTCATATTTTGAAAGAATGTCATTATTTCCCAGCTGCTTTATTTTTAATTAGAAGATGGATGTGATTCTACATCTATGTTCCACTTACTTCTGTTTCAACATTAAGGGTGATGGTGGGGGTGTATGTTATGACCGAACATCAAATGAGTCCATTGAAGTCACTGAACATTTCCTTCTGTGTGTGTGACAAACATAAACATCTGGTACTTATCTGGTGGTATGGAGACTATTTTACAGAAGTTTATCAAAATCCACTAGAGTTCTAGCTGAAGCTTTCTAAGTTAGCTTACACGGCACCAGATGCGACCTAACACACTACCCTGTTTCCAACAGAAACATAAAATTCTAACCCTGGAGGTAGAATGTCTACCCACATCTTTTTTTCATTGTGCTCCACCCACAAAGAGAAGACATTGTAGCAGATTCAGAAGAGGAAATGCCAAATCTTTCATGTTGGGTGGGAAGAAGAGGTTAGTAGAAAACAACAATCACCCTTGTCCATTTTGGGGACTGGAGGCCAGGCCATGGCTGCTCCCTGGTTGATGACCAATGCTCTCAACTCGTTCTTTATTGTAAGGCACCTACATGAACAACCCACCTGCACTGTATGGCCATGGCATTGTCTCAATAGTGACAGGAAACACATTTTCCAGACAAAGAGAAGCAAGGAGAGGCACACATTTTACTGGCAATCGTTTGAGGACAAAGCGGCACGTTTTTAAACATTGTGTAGTAAATCATGTAGCAAATCTTTGCAAACTGCTGGTTAAACACCAGCATGCAGCCTTCGAGCCATGAAATGAATATCATTGCTTGCTATAATAATACATAACCAGCTATTGGTAATGTCATAATGTGGAAAGCCTCATTTCTAAAATGAAAATCTGTCTTGCTCAATAAAATACTGCCCATTGAGCTAGCGCTGGCAAGGGAGCGCTTACCAGCTTTTAACACTCCCGAGGCTCAGTACAAGAGCCTGAAAAAATAAAAGGACAAAGAACCGAGGTCTGCTTAAAAACAGGAAAGTTTTTAATTTAGGGGGAGGAGGGGCATAGGGGTGGAGACTGTCTGCATCCCTGATGACCCAAAGAGCTGTTTGATTCATCACTTGACAATGCAGGCTAAAGAAAATATTTTTAAGCGCAATTGTCTCACTTCCTTAGATAAAACACATGGTTTCTGACAGAGCTTGGGCATGCGAACATCAGGGCTATTCTAGGTTCTGCGGGCTTAACTCACTGCACCTCTTCATGATCCTTCACTTACTATAGGATCTGGAACTTCTTACAGTTACTAACTGGAATACAGCATGTTACAGTTAGCAACATAATTCCCTGCCTCTGTATGTATTTTGTTGTTATTTACTGTATGACTTAGAAAAAGTGTGGATGGTTGAAATTACTATTATTAACAGAGTGGTCATGAGGCAACCTCTATGTTTTAGGCATTTCATTAAGGGCTAAATGTATGTAAGTTATCTCTTTTCATTCTGACAATAATCGACCAAGGAAGGTTTTGTGGATGAAGAAATTGAAGAACAAAGGGATACAGCCCAGAGTCATGTGATGTAACAAGTGTTTGAGTTGGGACCTATATGTCTAATCAGAGTGGGGGCCCAAGACTGAGCCACTGTACACATGTTTGCTCCTCAATTTGTGTTTTAAGGCCATAATTATGGGCCAGATGAGATGGTTCATGCCTGTAGTTCTAACACTCTGGGAGGCCAAGGCAGGCGGATGACTTCAGCTCAGGAGTTCGAGACCAGCCTGAGCAAGGGCAAGACTCCCATCTCTACTGGAAAAAAGAAAATAGGCAGGAGTTGTGAAAAAAGAAAATCGTCCCAGCTACTTGGGAGGCTGAGGCAAGAGGATCACTTGAGCCCAAGTGTTTGAGGTTGCTGTGAGCTGTGATGCTACGACACTCTACCCAAAGTGACAGAGTGAGACTCTGCCTAAAAAAGATCATAATTATTAAAAAGGCAATCTAGAATTTCTTAGTAAATAATAATTAAACACAATAGCTATTCTTTTTAGAGGCTAAACGTTTTGTATAATTATAGGAAATATGGAAACTATTTATGCTTACATCAACTATCACTTTAAAATTTACCCTGGCTAGAGAAAAACCTTTGAAAATGTTTTAGTTATCCTGCAGAAAACCAAAGATAGTGGTTAGGGATCATTTGTAGCAAACGATGATACAGAAACATTTTAAAATTCCGGTAAAGAATGAAAATAAAATACCCAAATACAAGAAAAGGGCAAAGGCAGGAAGAATCTTACTAATTTTAATTTTTCATTTTAGTCTTAATTGCCTGAATTAATCTTTTTTGTTTCCATAGTTAAATTAAAGGAGAGCATTTTTCACGGCGGAGACAAACAACTGGTTGCAAAAACAAAACAAAACAAACAACAACAAAAAACCCACATTGCTGATATTAAAACAATCCCAAGTGAATGAACAGATAAATTTTCCTACTCCAAGACTTGAGCTACTCTGTTGGAATAACATTAGCTAAGGCTGTGTCAGCACAGAGGTGTGGCAAGGCTGCTCCCCTCACGGCCACTGTAGTTACAGGAAAAGAACAACAAGGAAGGGGGCAAAAAATAACCAAGTCCCCACCTTTGTCTTTTTTGGCAGATAAAAGGAGATAAAGCTTGCGTGGGCCCCAGTCTGTATGGATTGATGGTACATTCTCCCACTATCATGTTAAATTTTTTTTGCATAAATAAGGAGCAACTAATTAAAAAAGAAATATTTAATTCTGACCTGTTCTTTGAACTGGAGTCCCATCTGGTTCTGTTTGAATAGTAAAATCTGCTGTAGTTGTTAAAATTGGCGAGTAGCATTGGCCAAAAGAAACAAAAGGAACCTCATACAGCAGGTTAATACTTCAGCATTTCAACTGGAGACTCTCCCAGCGTTCAGCCACCCAAATCACTCCAATATGGAAACCATCAAGATCAAATGCGAAGGCGCAGAAGGCTGTTTTGGGGTGGAGACACCACCGCTGGTCTACATTTCCCCAGTGTGATGGATACCGCGTCAGGCTCTGAAAGACCTTTGTTTGCGAGCAATGCATGGAACTCTGACAACCCACCAGAAAGTGCTCAGCTGATTTTATGAAACACATTTAAGATAAATATGGGAAGACAAGTCTTCACCGCATTGTATGCAAAACCTAAAGGTTTTTTTTTTTTCTTTTCTCTTCCATATTTTCTGGAGCAGATATAATTGTATTCAGAAAAACCAGATTAATATTCCATTTAAATTCCTTTACATTCTGATAACAAAAGAAAATGAAATAGTATTGGGCTTCCTATATCTACTTTGGGATACAAGTATTCAACGACTAAGGCAATTTGAAACTACTATGTAGAGTTAAGAAAGAAGGCTTAAATCTCTATGCTTTAGAAAAGATTATTTTACATTGTTAAGACATACACAGATCTGTGAATTGTTTTTCTCCTTTAAAATGAAGTTTTTCACTTCAACAACATGTTAACTTGCAGTTGAGTACCCTGGCAACTTCAATAGCTTGGTCAAGAAGTTGACATTTAAATGCCCCCTCATCGAACTCAGCTACTCAGGAGCTCTTGCTAGGCAGTAAAAGATTCAGGGACTTAAAATTTTAATTAACATTTTTGAATGCTTACTTTAAAGTTACATTTTATTTAAAATCTGAGCTTAATCCTTTGATCTGGAAAGAGGACAAGTTCTCAGAACAGAGCCAAATGTAATCCCTAGGAACTTGGCTAAGATTTTTAACTTCAAAACTTGCTAACAAAAATGGCCTAACGGAACTTCTTAACAGAGGAAAAAGAAGTATGCTACAGTTTTAAAACAATGGTAACCAGCCTCAAATTTGTATAAATGTGATGCAAACCTCCCGTCAAAAGCCTTCTGGGAGAGTTATGGTGTGTGTTCTGAGCAAGTGAGTTTTCTTAATAAAGAGTTAGGAGGCACCTCCCACATGGGGGGCTGGTTTAGTGCTCTCCTGTTGCCCTTCTTAAGGGTCTGATTGCTTGTGTGTAATACCCATGAAATCCAAGAAGTGCTATCCTAGTAGAAGATCTAGAAGGTAGGAATTGCATGAGGTAGGTAGGAGCAAGCAGGCTTAGGGGTCAGGTGCACTGAATCCCCTAGACCGCAAAGACCTAGCTCTAGATCTCTGGTAGGGTGAAGCAGATTGTGTATACAAGTCTCTGGCTCCTGACATTTGTCTAAGAGGGTATAGTAATGGAAGGATGAATCAGCTCTCTCTTGGATTACTGCCACTTGAAAACTCTGTAGCAGAATGTATTACCTCTGTGTCTGATTTCTGTCCCATTGTATTATACAGATGAAATATTGATGGCGTGATTGTTATTGTTACCTTTTGGCCAACAGCTGTGCCAGGTATTATACTAAGCACTCAATTTCCATAGGCCTTCTTCAAAACTTAACAATGGCTGCACAAGGCAGGTTTTGCAGATGAGGAAACTTCCACCTCACAGTGCTATTACGACCCTTGCTCAGAGTCTAACAACCAGGAAACTATGGAGCCAGGGTGTGCATGTGTGCCCAGCTGTGTCCTAAAGCCCAATTATGGTGCTTTGTCCATTGTAGGTGCTTAAACTAAACGTGTGCAATTGAACCATGTCAGGCGTCCAGGTAAAAACACATGAGCCCTTAAATTCAACACACATTTATTGCATGCCAGGGTCTGGAAGTACATAGACCCGGATGGCCACAAGGTTCTCACAAGATTGAAAGTAAGACGTGTCACCCTGGCTGCAATATGGGATTCAGAAGAAGGCAAAATTACTAGTGGAAGGGGACAGAAAGGGCCTTATAGAGAAAAGGTTATTTGCACCATTCAATCTGAACCTCATAGGATAGATTCAGACTTTGGCAAGAGAAGGGGCCAGGATTGATGAGCTCAAGACAGAAGAAACAGAAAAATCCCACCCAATTGCCTACAATTAAAAATATTTGATATGATGAATAGTTTTTCCTTTATCTAATATGTCATGGCCAAATTCTTTTAGAGAACAAAGATAAGCATCCTCCCTTCCCCCACCTCATGCACACACATGTACGTACACACTCCTTTGCATGGCTCACATCGTCTAGGGGTCTAGACCATGAAGTGTTTGTCACCAGAGAGACAATGAAATCTCTGCAAGCAAACTGTGAGCTCATGGCCCTGCACTGTACCGAGGAGGTAATTCTGAGAAAATGTGTGCTCTCTCGCAGACACTGGGAATGCAAGCATTCCTGGGAGGGAGGCTAAAGCTCAGTCAGCATGAGTCAGAGGGACTTCTCTCTCAAGCCTAAGGGCACCCTCTGCTGTATTCCCCTGTGTTTAGGTCTACATTTAAAATAAAACACTTTATAAAGTAAGTCACACCCTCCTTTCCTTAGACATTTAAGGAGAAGCCCATGAGCTCAGAATGTGCTCTTGGAACGATGGGTATTTGTGTTTTAATTCTTCATCACGTGGTGGAGGGGAGCTGGTGGCTGGTGATTATTCCTAAATAATACAAAACTGTGCTAGGTGCTGGGGTGAAAGGAAGAGAAGGGTGCCAGATTTCTGCCCTCTAGCAGGGGAGGGAAAGAATCAAGTGAATAGTAAATCTCAATACAGAAGGAGCAGACTGCATTACAACAACTCCATGAGTTTTGGTACTGCAGAGAGCAAACTGGGGTGATGCAGGCAGCAGGTGGTGGCAAGAAAGCATAGACCCCAGAAGGAACTCTGGAGCTTGGACGTTTGAGAGTGACCTGGGTAAGGTTAACCAAGAGGATTAGCCAATTCAAGCCTTAGCCTCCTCCTCTCTCTGACAGAAATATCAACACTTAGCCCTTTCATCACTATTTTTTTACTGTTGCAGTTTTTGGCTGGGGCTGGGTTTGAACCTACCACCTCCAGTATATGGGGCTGGCGCCCTACTCCTTGAGTCACAGGCACCACCCACTTTCATCACTTTTTATAGTGTGAGGATGCATACTAACTAACCAGAAGAACATGACCTTTGGCCAGGTAGAATGGCTTATGCCTGCAATACCAGTGCTTTGGGAGGCTGAGATGGGAGGATCACTTGAACTCTGAAGTTCAAGGTTGCAGTGAGCTCTAATGATGCCACAGATCACTGATGTCACTGCACTCCAGCCTTGGTGACAGAGAAAGGCCCTGTCTTTGAAAAAGACAAATATATAATACATACACACACACACACACACACACACACACACACACATATGGTTTGACAATTAACTCCGAGAACTCGCCCTAGAAGAAGTGCTACCTTCCTCATTGCTGAATAGTCCCCTTCGAGGTACTGCCCTTGGGAAGCTATTGCACTGACACCAGTGTCCAGCCCACCGTTCAGAGCAATTTTGGAACTCTTTTTCCAGAAGGACCATCAGAGCCGTCATCGTGTGAGGTCTGACAATTAAGTCTGCACACTCATCCTAGAAAAAAGTGCTACATAACTCTTACGAGGACAGTTCTGATGGTTGGTTATTCCAGAAAAAGGATTCTGAACGTGCTCTGAAGGGTGGACTAGATGCTGGTGTCCCTGCACAGCTTCCCAATGGGAGTACTTGGAGGGTGACTGTAGTGATATTCAGCAGCGAAACATGTAGCACATTTTCTAGGATGAACTCGCAAATTTAATTGTTTGACCTGGTATATATAGAGTACGACCCAATATAGTAGAACCTCTGTAAGTTGACCACCTGAGGGTCTGTAAGCAAACTGGTCAACATATGGAGGTGGTCAACATAAGGAAGTAGGCCTACTGTTTTGATATGTACATGTGACACATGTGTGGTCTATGAAAATTAGGCCAATTTAAGGAGGTGGTCAGCATAGGGAGGTGGTCAACTATGGAGGCTCTACTATTTTTTTTTCCCTTAGTTATTGAGGCACTTGGAGTGTGTGCCTGTGTGTGCCTATGGGTGTCTACGTGTGTGCACACATGTGCAGAGTTTTCCCTGTACTACCTGGGTTGTAATTACTTTCAAGGAGGGATAGAGTTGTCTTCATTTCAAATTCGCCTATCCCGCCCATACACGGTGTTTCAGTTCTATAATCCTAGCATACTGGGAGGCTGAGGCGGGTAGATTCTGTGAGCTCGGAAGTTTTAGAACAGCCTGAGCAAGTGTGAGACCCTGTCTCTACTAAAAATAGAAAAACAAGCCAGTCATTGTGTTGGCACCTATAGTCCCAGCTACTCAGGAGGCTGAGGCAAGAGGATCGCTTGAGTCTAAGCATTTGAAGTTGCTGTAAGCTACAGTACCAAGGCACTCTACCCAGGGCAACAGAGAGAGACTCTATCTCATAAAATAATAATCAAAGAATAAAAAATAAAATCAAGTCACCTGTCCCCACCTACAGGGACTAATCCCTGGCAGATGCTCAGTAAATGCTTGTTGGAATTAAAATTCAGGGCTGTGTAAATCTGGCTGGCACTGCCAGCAAGATCTGAAACTCCTTTCTTTCAAACAACAGCCAATCGCTTGTCATCAAAGTCAGTGTTAAGGTCTTTGAGCAGCTAAATTGTACTCAGGCTGGAATGTCATTATTCTTATTTTAGTGCTTATAACTGCAAATATTATAACCAGTCATCAACTTTTCAATCCTTTGATTGAAGGATTGAAAAAGGATTGAAAAGTTGACTACTTAGAGTCTGCTAAAGGATAAGTCACATTGGGTAGGTCCAGGCCATGTGAAATCTTCCTTGCATTCCTTTTTATTTATCTCTCAAATGACCTCTCCTTAACGTTGTTAAGTGTCTGTCCTCCTGGAAGTTAACGCAAAGGGCAGCATGGATTAACTAATGTTTTCACTTACATCTACCATAGTCTGAATACCTCACTCAAACTTTTCGACTTTCTTATTTTAGAGCTAAGTTATTTGTGAGCATGACGTCTGCGGGATGTTTATGTATCAGGTATTTATATATCTGGTATCTTAGACTTCTCCCATCCCTTCCTGCATTTTTGAAAATGTTAACAACATCGTAATTTCACTGCATCTCTATAGGTTACTGTGGTTTCACCCAACTAACTCGTGCTCCTTATAAACTGTCGGAATTATAGTTTTGGAGCCTCAGAAATGAATGCAGATTTCAGGCCTTTTGTGATATTTGTGATTCTTTGTCTCGGGGTCCCCAAGAAGCAGCCTCAGGGAAGTTCTAGAGGTGTCTATTCAATGTAACGAGTCTGGATTACACCTTTTGGAAGTGCACTTAGGGACACGCACCCATATTTCTAGTCTCTCAGCAGTTTAAAGAAATGTTCAGACCTAGAAGACCAAGAAAATTGAAATAGCATGTCCTGGTAACATATATTTTGTTTCAAAAACTGTTGTTCTAAAGCTACCCATAAAGTGTTATCTGCGCTATTGGGGCGATTCCTAAATGACTCAAGATAAACACATACTTGTACTCACACAATGTCTGTCTGTTCCAGCACAAACAAGTAACTTGTTGATTATCAGTTTTGCAGTAAGTCATGCCTTTCATTTTCCTCCCTTCCTCTACGAGTTTGGTTTCAAAAAACAAACACAAGATGAATTTCTGGAAACTAAAGACTTGCAGATAAGGGCGATGGTCTACATCAGTCACTTGGCCTATAAATGTTGACAGCATCTTTTTACAACCGGTTTTCTGTGTTATTTTCCAGTGATCTAAGTGCGGCCCTCCTGGTAATGAGAGTTTCATGTGCTGATGGAGAATTTGGAAGTGCAGGTGTCCAAGAAAACTCTAAAATCCTGCAAGGAGCTGATGAGATTACCAAGATTAAAGTCAGCCACCCGCCTAACCTCATAACGCATGCTACCCTGGAGACAGGACCGAAGAGAAAGAACAGGCCACCTAGATCCAGCTGGTGGTCAGAAATTGTGTAAACATGTAGTCTCAGGAGGGATGCCAATCATTCCTGAGAACAGATGAAATGAACTTCTCTATTTAATATTTGGGCAACTGCAATTTCTCTCTCTTGGAAGCTTCCCATTCAGCCAGGAAGGTATATACCGATTCTTTTTCGATGATCACTTAGGAAGAGGATGGGGAAAGTCTTGAAAAAAATGAATTTTTAAAGAATGACTCTCTAAGTGAAATCATTTGTCATTAGAATTCACAAATGATGAGGGAAGGGAGAAATGTTATCCAATGATCTATGATTTCTGTGCTCTTCCTGGAAAGAACACTGCTCTGTGTTTTGAAGACATCCGTTCCCTTTGTCATCCAAAGGCAGTCAGTGGACAGAGCTGCAAATTCTTTCCATGTTCGGAGAAAAAATTAAGAAGAAAATCTATCTATATTAATCTCACGCATTTCACCCTGGGTCACACCAAGGCAAAAATGCATCTGTACAGCAGCTTTCAAACCATAAGAACACAAGCACAGATGTCATACTAAAGACACCGGGTTCTTCCATTTCTACCACTACTCCAAGTCTTTAACATAATGGAAGCTGTGACTTGCATTTATCCCCTGGCACCACTCTTTACACACAGTTGGATACAATTATTTCAACCTCATGGTTGGAAGTGAAAAGAGGCAAAATTTTCTTGGAGGACATGGCCATGCTGCTATATGTATGGTGCTGGTGGTGTGTGGGTAGGTGGGGTATTCTTGACTGAAAAAACAGAGATAAGACACATATTTGGAAAGGCTAAAAAAAAAAAAAGACATTCCTTTCATACAACTTTCAGGTTTTGCAGAGCAAACAGAAATCTCATCACGTGACCATTATACTTTGAGATGCAAAATTAAGGACTCAAAACACTTCACTTTTTCACAAACTGCCAGTTTTTACAAAGAAATGGAAGAGCTGGTTCTTAACCTGTTTGAGTTACTTTTGATAAAAAGATTTCAATTGAGATGAATTCTATATGAGAAACATAAATAATCCAACTCTAAACACTTTACAGAAAGATAAGTAGATAAACAGATGTTTCTCTTAAACCTTTCTGGAAAATGGCAATGTTCTTCCACTAAGGGGCCTGGATTATTGTATCATAGAAGTTGATAATCAGAACTGAATTTCAGCAAATACAGGTCAAAGCCCAGATCACCTCTTCCTTCCTCCTTTTCCTTGTTGTCCTACTCCCCAGAAGACACAAGGAATGACCAGATGGAGGTCGTGCAAGACACTTTCCAAGTTTATCTCCATAACTGAAACTCATCTATTTACTAGTGGTTGATTCTAAAGGAAATATCATGTTATAGGAGCAAAAGCATTGTCTGATTTTTCTTTCCATGGTAAATGTTAAATGAATTAATTCTTGCCATTAGTTGATAATTGGACCTTTCCAAATAAATAACGGCATCCTTGTAAATACAATATTTGGAAACATAAATTAAAACTAAAGAAATAGCATAATGTATTGCTTTATGGGTTTTTATCAGTATTTCACATTTCTCTCTTTTTTTTGAAACAAAATCTCACTATGTTGCCCTGGGTAGAGTGCTGTGTGTCATAGCTCACAGCAACCTTAAACTCTTGGGCTCAAGCGATCCTCGTGCCTCAGCCTCCCGAGTAGCTGGGACTACAGGTGCCCTCAGTGCCCAGCTATTTTTAGAGATGGGGTCTTTCTCTGGCTCAGGCTGGTCTCAAACTCCTGAGTTCAGGTGATCCTCCTCCCTCAGCCTCCCAGAGGGCTAGGATTATAGGTGTGATCCATTATACCCAGCCGAGAGTATTTCATATTTCATATGATTTTCTAACTTTTTCCATTATCGTGAGTATTTCCTACTGTAAATTTGATATTTCATTTCTGGATTCCCAAACTCAAGGCTCTGTCAAATTTCTTGTACCCTTCGCCACCAGCCTGTGTGCCTCGCTGGGTCCCTACTTTCTTTTCTGAGGTGGGAGCTCCCCGCATCAGCTTTAGCCATCAGTAAACAGATGGCGTCGAGAAGCAGAAGACATAAAACAACTGTAATGAATTTCTTTACACTCCTAGATTCCTGGGGCTGCATTTTTTTCCCCTCTTCCCTTTTCTGGGGTAGTAGTGAGGCCTATACAGTTCTCAGAATTGAATGTGATATTTGTTTTCTTAAGGAAGGAAAAAAGAGAGGGTTTTGGCAGGACTTGAAGGTGTGAACAGTCTGTAATGGTGGGTGAGCCCATGCCTTACAGATATTTCCTTCAAAGATTAGAGAGACATGAAAGATGAACCGTCTGGGCTTCATCTTCTCTGTCTTACTGGGCTGCACTTCCCTGCAAGCTAGCTCAAAAGCACCAAGGAAAACAGGCCCCGTTAGTGAAGTTGCTATATGAAATCCTCAGACAAGCTTCAGGATGAAGCTCACCTAAACAATTATTTGCTCTAAAGAAAAAAATAAATCTTCTTAATTAAAAAAAAAATAAAATGCTACGTCCTGCCTCACATTATGATCAATTCTAACCATGTACCACATACTTATATTTTCATCTTAGGAAAGCTCAAGGCATGAGCTGATAGAGTAAATTTATTTTTTAATGTTTTTTTATTTATTTATTTGTTTGTTTTGAGACAGAGTCTCACTCTGTCACCCTGAGGAGAGTGCCTTGGCATCATCATAGCTTACAGAAATCTCAAACTCTTGGGCTCAAGAGATCCTCTTGCCTCAGCCTTCTGAGTAACTGGGACTACAGGTGAGGTGTCTGCTACAACACCTGGCTAGTTTTTCTATTTTTAGTAGAGACAGGGTCTAATTTTTGCTCTGTCTGTTATCCAACTCCTGACTCCAAGTGATCCTCCTGCCTTGGCCTCCCAGAGTGCTAGGATCACAGGCGTGAGCCACCTGTAAATTTCAGGATCTCAAACTCCTGAGATCACCTGAGCTCAGGAGTTTGAGATCAGCCAGAGTAAATTTATTTTTAAAAGAATCACAGAACTGTAAACACTTGGAGGGACCCAAGAAGCTCATTTACAAATAATATAAATAACATATATAACATAATAAAAATATTTATTGATGGATAAATAAAGGGGCTTATTTATGTATTTGTTAAATCCCTAAAATATGTAGTTAGATGTTTAAAGCATTAGAGTTATAAGAAAAATAAAACTTTGGTAGAATTAAGACATCATTCTCTTCCAGGAAGGCCATTAGAAGAAGACCATAGGTTGGGCATGGTGGCTCACACTTGTAATCCTAGCACTCTGGAAGGCTGAGGCAGGAAGATCACCTGAGCTCAGGAGTTTGAGATCAGCCTGAGCCAGCGAGAAAGCCCATCTCCAAAAATATGGGGCTTTTTGGAGGGCGCCTGTAGTCTCAGCTACTGGGGAGGCTGAGGCAAGCAGATTGCTTGAGCCCAAGAGTTTGAGGTTGCTTTAAGCTATGATGATGCCATGGCACTCTACCCAGGATGACAGAGTGAGACTTTTTCTCAAACGCCATGGCCCTCTACCTGGGGTGATAAAGTGAGTCTCTGTCTCAAAAACAAAACAAAACAAAACAAAAACCCTCATGCATTTTTAACCCCTCAAAGCAAAGAAAACCAGGACAAAAAAATGCCTAAGTCCTTTGCCCAAGTGCATACATGATTATCCTGAGTCATAATATGTGCAATTAGGCTGAAATGCTTACTCTGTTCCATGGTTGGAAATATAAAAGTGTAATGCATTTTATTACTGTTGGGATTTACAGAGCATTTTTAAATTTAATCTACTTTCTTCTCTTTATTTGAACCTAGAATTGAATGAGATTAGATGGCCGAGGAAGGGGAGGAGGGGGTGGAGGAAGGAAGTAAGAGTGTGGGTATGTGTGCATGTGTGTACGCACGCTTCTGATGGTCAGCATCCAAAATTGCTATTCTGATGTGGATCAAAATTGCCATTTTGATGTGGTGCTTTCAAATGGTGCATTCAATGAAAACTATACGAAGGCGCAGAATCCCCGCCCACACTTTGGAATTTCCAGGGAGCACCTCACTCTCTCTCTCTCACCCTCACAGAAGATTGCCGGGGATACACCCTGGGTGCTGCCAGTTCTCAAGGATACACACATTTTTCCTTTTTGTCATTAGTTTTTTGCTCTTATTTAAAGGCTAGGAGTTGATGTGTTATATTACACGCTGCATAAACGAAGCCAGCGCTCCCAAATGTGAACATTAATGCACTCTGTAAAAGGTGCAATTATGACCGCCAGGACAGAAATCAACAAACCCCACCAAAGGAATTTCTTAAAACTGCGATCATAAAAATCGGTGCACGTTATGGATTTCATTAACATGTTCCCCCGAGGATTCCCAATTGCATAATAACAGAAGTTCTTTAAATTTTAAATACCACAGACAGGAACAGACTTTCACCCAAAACAGATGTGCAACTATCCAGCTTGCTTTCTTATTGGTCCACAGATATGAAACTGGCTGGTAATGGATAGCTCTTAATGTGTTGTTGTTTGGGTTACAGAAATGGAAACCTAATATTATTTTTCCCATGAAAAGATAAGTTAATAAGCCATAGATGGATCTTCCACCACAGTTCCTCACTCTTGATTACACTTGAAGTTAAAAAAAAAGAAAGCCACAAATCTCTGCTTTACATACTGCATAAAATATAAAACAGGTGGGCAAAGGTCAGTGACATACCACATTCATATCAGGAGGAGTTAATTTCAGTCTTATTTTTCCCTACATCTTGTCAACGATAACTTGGAGCTTTATCCCGTTTCTTTTTCCTAATCCCATTCTAACCTGAACATTTTTGAGACCACCATTATGCAGTCTTCTAAGACAACATCTGTATTTATTTAGCTAAAAACAGTTCACTTTTAAAGGCTAAAAATAGTGAGCCTTCAGATAAATAAGCAAGGTGGTTTACGATGCTATTTTCCTGCATAAGGTAAACAAATACATCTGTATTTTTGGAAAACAAAAGAACTACAGTTCTGTTCAAATAATGCCTACAAGTGGTTGAAAAGTGACAAAACCCAGCCAAGCAACAAGTTACTTTTTCTTTCAAGAGGCTGTCCAGTCTGATTCTTTCAAAAATGACTTGTTAGAATTTGTGCATCTTCTCCACCAGTGGTTTTCAACTGAGGGGTGACTTTTCCCCAATGTCTAGAGACATTTTTGGTTGTCCTGACCTGTGTGTGTCTATGTGTGCTACTGACTTCTAGTGGGTAGAGACCAAGGATGCTATTTCACATCCTCTGATGCACAGTCCTTAAAACTGTTATCCAATCCAAAGTGTCAGTAATGTTCAGACCAAGAAACCTGCTCTAAGACAGAGTCCAATCATTTAAGTTAAAACACCTGCAGTGGTGGTTGAATTTAATATACATCATTTTACCAATTACCAGCCAGTGGGATCGGCTGAAATTTAAACTTGCTTGCTCAGTTTTCAGATCCCTGAAAAGGGACCCAAATCCCTTTATACATCTTGTTGCAATAGAGTGGAAGTAGGATTTGGGATGTTAAGATTCTAGTCTGGGATCTGTCTTTAAATTGCTATGTGGTCTTGCAAATCACTGAACCTCTGAACCTATGCAAATATGGGATTGAGACAGAACGATGCTTCTTGCATCCCTTTCAGTCTTAAAGTTGAGATATCCTAGAAAAAAGGAAACCAAATTCTTCTGTAGAATAGAACTATAAATGTTGAATCAAATCGACAGTGGCATCAAATAATAAAGATACGAAAACTATTACGTACAATGGAACATTCATGCTACACAGCTCATTTATTTCTAATTGTAATTCTATTTAAATCAGTGTGCTTCTTTCAGTATTGTCTTTCCAGTAACGCTTCATCAGAAAAATCTAAGCAGCTTCTTCAAATGTCATCCATTTTCTTGATGGTGTGTGGACATGAAATGCTAATTAGCAAAACCCGTTGACTAATTTCTTAAACTCAATTAAGTAGTCCACTTGAGCCAAACAATTAAAATCATCTTGATAATTTCCACAAGATAAAACAATCACTTAAAAATATCCAAATAATGGTCTCTTGCCTGTGTGTATGTGTTTCCCCCCACATCATACAGTCCTTTAAAAAATAATAACAAAAATAACTTCAGGATTTCATCCATCCCTTTATATTTCCTGTAAATAACTTCCTGTAATGTGAAAAGCCAAAGTCCCAAAGAAAACACGAGGAAAAGTGCCCCAGGAGACAGGAATACACGCATATACTTCCTGGGCAGAAGCCCTGTCATCAGTAAGAGACCCGTGACCATTAAGGATATTTTACAGAGGAAGGAGAATCAGTGCAGAATAGCTCACCTTGGGGAATTCTTTAAAGCAAATTGTCTCCCTTCTAGATGAATGTTTTGGCTAACACAGCGTGTTAATATTAGTTGCAATAAACATGCACACATCCACACACGCACTTAGCACACCTGGGGAATACACATTCGGCTGAACAGCTGTATTTTCCCTAAATTTGCCAACACTATATTTCACATGTATCCTTCCACGTTTGGGTAACTCAGTAAGCTACTTCTGTCAGTTTTCTAGTTAAAGATTTATAAAGTATCATTTTATTGTAATTTCTGCAATTTACTAATGATCTGTAGGAGTTGATACATTCCCTAAAGTGTTTGGCTTATAAACAAGAGCTTTTACAGTCAGGACAAACCTGGCTTTATATACATTCTGGATTAGTCCATTCAGCAGCTGGAACTGATTTTGAATACAGCATTACAGATTATCAACCTGCTAGAAACGGACAATTTTAGGAAAAATCAAAAACTATTTCTTAGGAGATACCTATTCCACATGCAACACATGAATATCAGAGAATAAAAGATTTGCCCAGAAAGTTTAGGAGGAAAGAAGATTACATATGAAACTTGTTAAAATTAATGAAATTCTAAAGCTTTAAGATCAACAACTTTGGAGTCCACTTTTCAATTTCTGGGAGATTCTAACTTACTTTAAAGATAAGAACAAGGGTTTCAAGCAACACATTCTTCTGACTGAACAAGCAAACACTCACTTCTGCCACCTCAAATTTGATAAAAATGTATAATAATATCGCTTGTTAGAGGAACTATTTCCAAGGACTCCTGAGTTATTTCACTCCATTTGGTGCTTAAAGAGGGTGAGCTGGCCCCTTCTTAGCTCCTGAAATCAGGTCTTTGCCTTTAAAAATGTTTTGTCTCTAACCTCAGCAAGTTCAAGTATTAAATCACGACAGAGAGACTTTGGAAGTTGCTGGTAGCAACAACCCAGAGCTGGGGATGGGATACTGGGAGAGCCAAGGCAATGCAGGTGGTAAACTGCCAAGGATTAAACGAAGGCCCCCACGGGGCTGAGCATCAAGAATCTGACTATCTGACGGAGAGTGTGCCCCATGCCCTTCAGGCCTGATGACCCTGCCGGGCTTTGCCATCTCTCTGAATAGTTGGCATGAGAGCATCTGTCCAGAGTAACTCAACTACAAGAACGTGAGATGAAACTCACAATAGAATGGCCAAAGGTGTATGCAAACCTCAGCTGCGCCCTGGCCGACACAAGTGGTAATTGAGCCACTGGCCACTGCCTGGACTTCTCATTCAGTGCCTACCGACTTGCTCCCCAAGTCTGGGAAAGGAAGTCCACTCGAATGGTGTGAAGACTGAGATTTCCCACAGTTACAGTTTTTCCCCAAGTTGGACCTTGGGCAAACCATTTAACCTCTCTGGACCTCATGTTTTTCAAATGAAGATGGGGACAAAAATCTCTGGTCTACCTACTTCACCTTTTAAGGTTAAAATAGGATGTGTATGAAAAGGTGTTTTCATAAAGGGAGAGTACTCTGAAAACAGAAGATTTTGTTTTTAAAACATGCCTCTCCTTTAAGTTTAAAATCCATAAAGCAACCTGAAACCTACTTGGACTGCACCAGTCTTACATGTTGAACCTATAAGGAGGTAAGGAGGGCATTTCCTTTGTTTTTTTTTTTTTTGAGACAGGGTCTCACTGTGTTGCTCAGGCTAGAGTACAGAGGCAAGATCATAGCTTACTGCAACTTCAAACTGCTGGTCTCAAGCAATCCTTCTGCCTCAGCCTCCCAAGCAGCTGGGACTACAGGTGCATACCATGATGCCCAGGTAACTTAAAAAATATATTTTTTTAGAGACAGGGTCTTGCTATGTTGCCCAGCCTAGTCTGAATCTCCTGGCCTCAAGTGATCCTTCAGCCTCAGCCTCCCAAACTGCTGGGAATACAGGCATGAGCCACCGTGTCAGGTGGGGCATTTACTTTTGTATTGTCATGAGGGAATAAACATGAATGTGTGTATCATTGTGAGTGTGTTTGGATTCAGCTCAGCCCACCTCCCAACCACACTAAGGGCTTTTGCTACTGGTGTCTGTTTTCAAAGTTCCTTAAGGGAGAAAATGGGGAAGATGTTAATATTATTTGAGAAAAACAGATAAGATGAAAGGAAAACATGGAAACAAGCTTCTTCAGAAGCTCCTCTTTTCTAGAACATTCCTTCTCTCCTCAGACCTCAGAAGGAGCATCTGCACTAGAGAACATGGTATGGAGAGAGGAGTCTTTGCCTCGGCGATTTGCTCATGTATTCTCACTGTCACAAATCGTCTTCTGAGAGGTTCCCTCCTCTGTGTGACTAACCCACAATAGGGCTCATTTACCAAACCAAACAGGATGTGGTTCAGAAACCAACTGCTTTCTGCTCCTCTGCCTTATATAAGTGAAGGCATAAATAATCTAGTATCACAATTGTTTCCACAAGAGACAATGCCCTCAAATTTGGAGGAGAGTAGTCGGGTGTGGTGATGCACACCTGTCATCCTTGCACTCTGGGAGCCTGAAGTGGGAGGATCTCTTGAGTTTAGAAGTTCAAGATCAGCCTCAAGAAGAGCAAGACCGCATCTCTAGAAAAATAGAAGAAGCTAGCCGGGCATTGTGGTGGGTGCCTGTAGTCCCAGCTAGTCGGGAGGCTGAGACGGGAGGATTGCTTGAACCCAGGACTTTGAGGTTGCTGTGAGCTAGGCTGAGGCCATGACGCCCTAGCTTGGGACAATAGAGTAAGACTCTGTCTCAAAAAACTAAAAAAAAAAAAAGAGAGCGAGAAGAAGAGTAGAGTTTCAGTCCATGATAGTTTGTCAAATAATTCTATTTCTAAAGTCACTGGGTAAATGGGGCAGGGCAGGGAGGGGAGGCTTAGGAATCAATTAGTGCCATTTTTATTTCTTCAATCTACAAAGTTCATATCACGCCCAGGCATTGTGTCTCTTGGTCTCTTTCTTTTCTTTTCTTTTCATTTTCTTTCCTTTTTTTCTTTTTTGGTCTCCTGGCATTTTAATCAGAGAAAAGTCACAGTTGTTTTGAGGAAAGCCACTCCCAAGAGCTTTAATTAAAGCTGGAAGGATAAATCTGTTTACAGTGTGGTGAACACTATCATTAATAAAAAAGTGAAATAATTAATGGATTACATTCTGCTTTGTGTGTGAATGGCTCCTTTTAGGATCTATGAGAACACGTCTCCTGAGCAGACATCGTGGGCTATATACTTAGTTTGCAGAGATGAAAGGGAAGAATTGAGACCCCATTTCTTTGAGATTCATAGTATCATAGACTCAGAGAACTTGAACGGAGTGAAAGCTACATTATCTTTATTTTATAGGCGAAGAAACTCAGTTTCAATGGATTTAATGGCTTGGAGCTCTAACGATGTGCTTAAAAAGTCAGAACTTTTATCGAATCTCTTATGCACTGAGTCTTTACTTTGAATCTTTGATGTTTAACCAGAAACAAAGAAAAAAAAGATTATGTTCATAATAAGAAAAAGGAGGTCCAGGACACAGAATACAGGATGGAATTCTCTGGGGAAAAAAAGGGGGGGGGAATTTCATAGTGTGATTAACTCTGCTGTTGACAATTAAAGAGTTATTTTAGCCTCTCAGGATATGAAATGGCCTTTTGAGCAGGATATAGCTGTGTGCAAATCTTCAAATTGGGACTTCCCTTCCTGATCCTTCTCACCAAAGGGTTCCTTGACTTGTTTTTAAGCTTCGTGGCAGACAACAGATCTCACAGGAAGCCCAATGTGGACCTTCGTAGCCACCGTTAATGATGCATTGTTTTTTCATGTCACTCAGTAATTTCCTAGAAAAAACAATGGGAACCCAAGACTGTTCCTGTCTTGAAGGAGAGTCAGCTTCCAATATTGCCTTATTAACTTAACACATGCAAGTGTTTGTTCTTGTTGTTGCTACAGCAACTTGTTTTGTGTGGGCATATTTCACGCAAAATGCAAAAAAGCTGAAAAAGCAAACAAATGTCACCTGCATCCTTAGGTGCACGTAAATAGGCACGTTCACGTGCCGAGGGGCCTGTGATTGCAGGTGGCGCCTCTTGCCCTCAGTCTAAATGATGCTGTACTTGTTGCTTAATTTGTCAAACATCTATCCAATGCAAACAACAAGCCAACCACTTCCAAGGAGTTTCTGCAAAGCTGGAAACACATTAAATTATTCATAATTAGGTGATCGGCGGATGATAACAGCGCCTACCATGTCCAGAGACACAACACGTATGCAAATGAGCCCGCTGAGCTCTGCAGGGAAAATAAAAATGATAATTTTACCTGAAGGTGAACCTGAGAGCTAAGTTCTTGTGACATTCACCTTCCAGAGGGAACCAGGACCAAGGGCCTTGCATTCTAGGTTCAGCAACAAAAAGCAGCCAGCCCATCTCTGAGCAAGCCCTCTCAGCCAGCGAGGAAACGTCTGCAGGAAGGTGACTGATGTTTTGTAAAATAATACTTAAATGTATAGGAATGGTGATGAATGAGAAAACCCCCCTGATACTGTGGTGTAAAGCAGCAGGGCTGGGGGCTGGCAGACCTTGTTTTCAAGTCCAATAGCTACTGTGGCCTTGAACATTTACAAACTTCTCTGAACTTTGGTGCCATCATTTCTCTCTCTTTCTCTCTCTTTTTTTTTTTTTTTGGAGACAGGGTCTCTTTCTGTCACCTGGGTTAGAGTAATGTGGCATCATCACAGCTCTGGGGGTGGGGGGGGTGCAGCCTCAAACTCTTGGGCTCAAGTGATCCTCCTGCCTCAGCCTCCCAAGTAGCTGAGATTACAGGCACTACCATGCCTGGCTCACTTTCTTTCCTTCCTTCCTCCCTCCCTCCCTCCCTTGCTCTTTCTCTCCCTCCCTTAGTTCTTTCCTCTTATTCTCTCTTTTCCCCTCTTTCCATTTCTCCTTTTGTCTCCCTACCCCCACCCCGCCTTTCTCTGTTCCTTTCTCTTTTTTGTAGAGACAGGGTCTTGCTCTTACTCAGACCGGTCTCCAACTGGCCTCAAGCAATCCTCCTGCCTTGCCTCCCAAAGTGCTGGGATTACAGGCATAACACACCACACCCAGCATTGTCACCATTTTAAAAATGCAGGTAATTATTCTTCCTTCCCAGAACTGCTTTGAGGATTAAATAACAAATAAGTCAAGAATTTATCCCAGGTTGGACCACATAGTAAGCATACTCATAAACGGTGAGTGTTTTGTGAATGGCACATTCATTATTCTTGCTGTTCACCAAATATTTCTGACTTCCCTTCCTCCAGCAGAAGGTAAATTCTGCTGCCCCTTGGAAGTTAAGTGTGGCTGTATGATGTGCCGTGGCAGTGAAATGTGGGTGGAAGTGTGCTCTGCCAGGAGAGTCGGCACGATTTCCTAAATTCTTTCTCCCTCTGTCTCCCTCTGGGAGAGGGATGTGGGCAGAGCACGGACTACACGGAAGTTTTGGTTTTGGGGGTTTGGGTTACCCTTGCTTCTCTTGACCATCCTCTGTCTCTGATAGAAAGAGTTAGATGATTGGAGATTTTTTTTTCTTCTGGGGCAATCTCAGATTGTGCCTACCTCTAAAGAAGGATGCAAATCCTGTCTTGTGGACACATACTTTGAGAGAGCCCATTCTAATTCCTTGTTTCTCCTGACAGAGAATTGCCCTAGCAGAAGAATCGCTACAATTGCAATTTCAGAACTCTTGCGAGATCACCATCCATCCCTATGCGACCCAGCTCTTCGCATTACCGAGAACAGGACTACATTACCATGCAAACACGCTTAGCGCTGCAAAACATAAGCTTTCCTCCAGAGGCATAGCTGTCAATCATACCGACCCGTTTGTTGGTTTGAGGATGTGGGAAAACAAGTTACCAAGAGCTATTTCTGACACAGGCAAATTCATTGTGTCTCTGACTTAATCTAGAGCTGGATTCAGCAATCCCAAGGTAAAAGTCTCATCTTTTCTCACCCTCTCCACATTTCTCTGTGTTATCATTTAGAGGTTAGCGTGAGTTCAGTCTCCAGTAATAGGCTATTCCACTTGAAGTGTATGTTAAACTAATATTGACCTTTCCAAAGTAAAACAAAATCTGGTATTTGTGCTCAAAAGACTGAAACAGCAATAGATGTGGAAAGTAGAGAATTAATCATCTTGGTGGGGTTTTTTTTTCTTCTTTTCCTTGCTTAGAAACTCTCTCTGGGAATTCGTCATTTTTTATATATCTAGCAATGAATGCAAGATAAGCTCTGCCTAGTCTCCTGAAAAGGAAGGCTGGATCCCTCCGCAAATAATCTTCTGTATAATTTGCCCACAGTTTAACCCATAGATCCAGATGTTGATGTTTTATTTAACAATGGGTTGAATGCTCATGAATGTGAGTATCAGACCTTGGGTGGGATATGCCAATGTCAAACAAGGCTGGTGATTGGAAGTGGTGTTGAAATGAGAAGGGGGCAGATTTTGTTGCTGGAAACGTGGGGATAGTTCAGGGTTGGGGCATTAAGAAGGGACCTGTAGGGTATGTATGCTACACTGGGGGAGGAAAGATCAAAGCCAAGTGAGGAAAGCAGAAGCAGGCCCGTGAACAAGAACACAGGTATGTACATTTCATACATAAACATGAACGCACAGTCAACTGAGACCAGCTCCGCAGCTCAACTCCTTCTGGAGTGTGTGCTATATTGTCCTTGATGAAAAAAATATATCCTGACCCTTCCTTCCCTTTTCCGAACAAACAGAAGACCCTATACTTGGAAATAATATCTCATGCACATCTATAAACAGGATTCACATCAAGGAAATTAAAAAAAAAGTCAAAGTAGGAAGCATATCCACAGAAAGCGTGTAATAGTTGGGAAACATCAGATCGTTGAGTTGTTATCCAAGTGAGCCATCTGTACCCAAATCCTGTAATTGAGTAGTATCTAAGTATCTGAGAAGATAAATAGCTTTTCAGGGATGTCACCTAGGCCTGCTTTTCCCTGATCGTGTTGTGATTGATCATTCAGTGGTGATTACATCTGATGCCCATTATCCTCTCTTCTCATCTGAGGACATTTGGCACCGTATGACATTTTTTTGGTGGTGGTGTTGTTTACCCTCCTTTCTAGATAACCAAAACCTTCCTCAGCCCTAGATATGCCAGGCATCAGGCTGCATACCTGGATCCACTCTCGGTGGGAATCCTCCCCAGGAGTCCACCCATTCTCAAGGTAGTTCAGGCGGGAGCGCTCTGCCGACCAGTTGATGCTGTACTGGGAAGAGGCCGTGATTTGGTCAGAGTGAATCTCTCCTGATTCCATGCCCAGAGCTTCCATACATTTGAAATCTGAAGAGAAAAACAGAGTCCCCCAATCAATCAAAACATAACAGACCTAAGATGCATTTTTTCTTTTTAATCTGCCAGACTAAAAAGAGTTCCTTCACTCAACATCTTACAAAAGATGGCAGCAAGGGATCTATTGGAATGTAGCATTGATACTTGCATTTTCACAGCATCATTTAAAAATAAAGCTAGGAAGATCATAACGGGATTAATAATTTTCTCAAGTGGACCTAGGTGGACAAAAATACTGTTTGAAATGTACTAGGAAATGATGGGTATTCTGATTTACTTTCAAAGTTGTGTGTGTTTAGAAATGAGGGTGCCAAAAAATGTATAAACATTTTAGGTATTACAATTTTTTTTTTTTGGAGACAGAGCCTCAAGCTGTCACCCTGGATAGAGTGCTGTGGCATCACAGCTCACAGCAACCTCCAATTCCTGGGCTCAAGTGAGTCTCTTGCCTCTGCCTCCCAAGTAGTGGGGACTACAGGCGCCCGCCACAATGCCTGGCCATTTTTTGGTTGCAGCCGTCATTGTTGTTTGGCGGGCACGGGCTGGATTTGAACCCGCCAGCTCAGGTGTACATGGCTGGCGCCTTAGCCTGTTGAGCCACAGGCGCCGAGCCTAGGTATTATAATTTTAACTGCATTAAAAATTATAATACTCAAGTCACATTTGTCTTTTACAATTACAAGGGATACAAGATATAATACAGAAGATAATGAACTTTATCGGCATATTAAAGTGTGTGTCCATCTTTTGGCATCCTCTGGGCATGTGTATGTGTACTTGTCATATGGGTGTACATCAAAAGTTGTATTTAAATAAAATTTTAGTTTTAAATGATTTCCTCCAACATCTAATAAAACTGAGAAAGACTCTACATCTATTTACAATTCATACTCAACAGTCAGTAGAACTTAACTTTTTTTTTTGGAGGCAGAGTCTCACTTTGTTGCCCTTCATAGAGTGCTGTGACATCATAGCTCACAGCAACCTCAAACTCTTGGGCTCAAGTTATCCTCTTGCATCAGTTTTTCATTTTTAGTAGAGATGAGGGGTCTTACTCTTGCTCAGGCTGGTCTCGAACTTGTGAAGTCAAGTGATCCACCCGCCTCGGCCTCCCAGAGTGCTTGAATTATAGGCATGAGCCACCATGCCTGGCCAGATCTTCACTTTCAGATTCTTTGTAATTGGCAGATAGATACCTCTTCCTGACTGTTTTTTTTTCTCATGCTCTCTGTCCATGGCAAAACCAACATACTAATATAATTCATTTATTTTATTAAAACACAAAAGCATCTATCAGGGGTAAGCTGAAGTATCTTATGGACCCAAAGAACATTCCGGTTTTACAGCATAAAATAATAATGATCTCAGCAATAACCATGAGTCATCAAAACCTGAATCCCATTAGGCCTGGCATACTCAGTTTGATGGCATCAGGAAAAAAAAGTAACTTTAGGAAAATGTTAATCTAAAGCACTAGAGTGAAAAACAACTTTAGAGATGAAATGGAAGATTCTCCCCTATCCAGACAAATCTCAACTAACTAAAATTTTCATCTTTTCTAAATCTACTATCAAAACAGACTTAGGGCATAAAAGATTGTCTTTAGACTGGATTCATACTTTTAAACTTAGGTTTGTTATTTGTAATATAAAAATTACTTACAGGCCCCTTCCAAATACATATACAAAGTAGTCAAATAAATGAAGAACAACTAAGCTTTTGAGATTTCATTGGCCTCTTTATTTTCCACTTGAGATAAGTTCTCCCTACACCCCTTTTCTTCTCCCCCTTTGTCACTTTATAGCCTGGAATCTAGAACTGATGAAACCTACAGACAACTCACTCTTTGTT
Organism: Perodicticus potto; assembly: GCA_963574655.1. Classification (NCBI taxonomy): domain Eukaryota; kingdom Metazoa; phylum Chordata; class Mammalia; order Primates; family Lorisidae; genus Perodicticus; species Perodicticus potto. The sequence goes on along the minus strand of CAUYRH010164869.1, from coordinate 88,262 downwards.
TTTTAGTTTTTGTTTTTTTTCCCCCTTGGGCCTTTAAAAGAGTTGGAGACCGTATAAACTTTGAGCAAGGGTTGAGTTTAAGCTGGGTATTTTAATAGGATACAAAAAACACAGTGGCTTCCCTCGGGGTCTTCCGCAAGCAAACCATCGTGTATTCTGTGTGCCTGCCCTGTCAGTGAACTAGTGTAGATTTATTCTATTATGTGAACCCTGATCTTTTAGGATTCTCAGCCTATTATGCATGTGAGGTGTCAGGTGAGTGGCCTGGTCATGTTTCATTGTTTCAAGTCACTGCTTTCCCAGTTCCCACTTTCCCCCATAATCTCAGAGGCTCCCAAGGAGTCTACTCATCTATGATTTTATGAAGAAAGCATGGCAAATAGTACTTCCTATTGATATTCACAAAAAAGCATTGAAAAGGGAAAAAACAAACACGTGGCACCCCAATTCACACATTTCTTTCTTCCGTGTTTCACGTGGTGGCAGGTGTGTGAGGAATATTGACCACGGGGCTTTGCAAGATGAATAAATACTGACCGTCGGAGACACTGCTCTGCAGGATGCTGTAGTTTGCTGAGAAACCCTCTTTTGCTATTGCACTGTCAGTATAGAAAACCATGGAGAGAATGCCGGATGAGGAACGGATGCGACCTGGCGTTTTCTGTCCGCAGTAACGCCCAATGTGGGGGCCAACTGGAAAGGGAGAAATATGGAGAAATGTCAAAAATCTCTTTTCTTCTACAGCAGATGGGAGAACTATCATTTATAAACATGGGTCCCAGTGGAACCCAGAAGTGTTTTCTAACCCAAAGCAAGTCTTCCCTAGTTAATTGGTTTGCAGCGAACATATTGGATTGGGTTTGCGGAGAAGATTTCAAAGTGTGCTCAGAAGGGCAGTTACAGGCATAACCACATTCCCTAGTGGGCAGAATTGTTTTCAGGAACGGAATCAAAATGTTTGCTTCAGTTGCAAAGAATGAGATTTGGGCTAAGTGGCACCTTGACATTGGTCTCCAGGGCCATGCTGCGCATGCCACGCAGCACTGAAGGACTCTGGCTGGGCTGCGGTCACGGAGTTCTCTTGGAGTTACCTGTCCTCAATTCTCCTGCCCCAGGGGGAGATTATGGAGATGGCTGATGTCCTGTCAGACCCAGGTCTTGGAGACCTCGATTTCTTTCCTCATTCAGACGTGGATTGTTATTCTGATAAACATCACAGATACGAACAAAGGACAATGGACCACATCCTACTCCAGGCTTTATCTAGAGACTAATTAATAACTGTTAATAATTTTCAAAGCTAGAGACTACCAATGCCAATATTTGATACATAACAGCAGGTCATGAAATGAAATGCAAATGAGTTTTTCTGACTTGCATTCCAGTTTTTTCTCTCCCAAACCTGAGAGGTAGGCCTCCTGCACTTGTGCCCAGTGGCCCAGAGATGGTCCGAAGCAGCCATCTGACTGTCCACACCAGGAAAACAGTGTACCTGGGGCAGTACATCATTGGGAATATGGACAAATTTAAGTTTAAGTCAAACTGCCATTTGGCTGAACTAGCCACGCCTTTGTTGAAGCACTCTCGACAAACCCAGGCAATGAGTAATTGTAAATTGCCTTGTGAACGGGGCAGAAGCCCTCTGGACTTGGAGAATCTTTCCATTTCCCTGTCCAGATTAGCAGCAAGCCAATAAAGAAAAAAAAAATCTCTTTTTCTCTAGGTTTTTTTTCATTGCACATATGGTAAAAATATACCAGATGGTTTGGGCTTAGAAGGACAATCTGGTGTGGACTGTTTTCCCCTCCAAGAAATCCATGGTTCTGTGCATTTCAACTAAGAATTATTGCTTTGTTTAAGGAAGCACAGTAGGTGGACTCTCCCTGGAGGGAGGGGCCTTCACCAGGGATGAGGTGTTCCAAGCCCTGGGTGTGCAACTTGGATGCAGAAGGCAGCGGATGATGGCTGGAGGAAACTTCAAGTGTGATTGCCAAAGCGAACTGCACAACTGGGTTCCATGGAGCCCCAAGTACCAGCCCAGTGCCTAGTAGGCTGCAAATCTTCCCACTCTGCTTTTTAGGTTGTGCAGCTCCTTGGCTAACAGGTTTTCAGCTATTGGCCGATCCTCCGAAAAACAACAAACAAATAAGAAAATCCCAGACTGAAAAACAAAAACAAAAACCCAGATCAAATTAAACCCAACCCAAACCCAAATGGTTACCATATTTGAATAATATGCCAAGTGGGTTACTCTGAATACCTGATAACTTCTTCATGCGTTCAAAGTAGTTGATTTGACTGAATTGAAAGAATTTTTCTCTCTACCGTAAGCCCCAACTCTTCAGGAACCAAGCATTCTGTCTGCCTAGACAGTTCTATGATGAAAAGAATCAAGAGGGCGGCCCAGTGAGGGGGATTGATACAGATGACCACAGGCCACCACCCATCATGGATGATAGTTTTACAGGATGGGAAGCAAATTTTGTTATACGAGGCTTCCCGGTTGGCAGAAGAAAGCATTTGAGAAGGTGAAACTCTTGATGTTTTTGGTTGCTCTTCAGCTTCGATCTGGCCTCAAAGTCTTCTATAAGCACTGGTTCTTTGCCATATTCTCTTCATTCTGGAAGTGGCCCTACCGGCAAGTTTTTTCATCTCTGTGGAGCTCAAAGTTGCCTATAACATATGCCTGAAAATATCTTACTAGACCCCATCCTCTTCGGGCTTCCCTTTCCTCAAAAAGAATCTCATTTCTGTTCCGCAATTTTAAATGCCAGGCTTAGAGTCCACTCACTCTTCCTCACTCCCCCCACCTCCCTTGAATTCCATCAGTGTGGCTTCATCATCTTTTTCTTTAGTTTGTAAGCAAACTTTTACATCCCTAATCCTGGGGGTTGCTCTCTCATCACCACGACCACTGACCTTCCCAAGAATGTAAGCTCACAAGGAAAGCTGTGATCTCCTCCAACCCTGGAAGCTCTGGTGGCATGCCCCCCCACTAGCCCTCAATTCCTCTAGGGAGGGTGGAAGGGGAGACTCTTTGAAAGAGCAAACAGAAGAGAACTTGTCTGATGCAGACTCATAATTTAGAGTCTCCATGACTCACTGGTTTATAATGTTGAAGACAGGCTGGGTAAATCTGCCTTCTGTCTGTCTTTCAGGGCATTGCCCCCAGACAGCAGCAGGCAACTCTTTTTAGGAGCCCTTAAGACATGACAGTGAAAGGCTTTTTCGATGATAATACAAAGAAGTATTGAATTTTCCTGAACAACACCGAGACCTTAGCCTGGCAAGCTAATGCAATATTGATCTGAGCGAGAATGGATGGAGTGTTCTTACCCATCTCGTGCGTGTGCTCATTTGTGTATTTTACATGAACACAGCTATTGGGTCTCTTATTTCTCTTACTGTGCACCCAAAGGCCAAGGAGATGGGTGGAAAGTGTCACAAAAAGAGAAGTGTGATTCCAAAGTGGAATTATTGAAGAATTTATGTAAACCGCATGCTCCAAGCTAGAGAATTATATACCTGATCGTACCTTATCAGGTGTGAAGATAGCAGAGTATTTGTGTTGTTTAGAAGAGAGACCTGCAATGGGGAATAGGGATACCTCATTCTTTGTATTCTCCCATTCATCTCTCCAATAACTACAACCCCCCTTCAGAATCAGAAGATTTGGCTGTCTACCACCTTTTTATGTGGAAAAAATAAAATCAATGATCAACTGTAAAGAGGTTCCATTTAAATGAGGTATTCTGAATAATGAACAAAAAAGAGACTTCATTTCAAAGGTTAAAAAGTAGGCCATCTCTGCTTTTATTAAATGAAAAAAAAAAAATCTGGCCAGGCACAGTGGCTCATGCCTGTAATCCCTAGCACTTTCGATGGCCTGAGCTCAGGAGTTCAAGGCCAGCCTGAGCAAGAGCAAGACCCCATCTCTGCTAAAAATAAAAAACTAGCCATATGTTGTGGTAGGCACCTATAGTCCCAGCTACTCTGGGGGGCGGAGGTAAGAGGATCACTTTAGCCCAGGAGTTTAGGATTGCTGTGAGCTATGATGCCATAGCACTCTACCCAGGGCAACAGAATGAGATTTTGTCTCCAAAAAATAAATAATAATAATAAATGAATAAATAATAAAAATAAAAACTTATTGGTGGGGAATACGTGGAATACTAAAAACAAACTTTACAATTTTTTCCTAGAAAAAAAATTGGCACATTTACATCTATACCTGCGGTTATAGGAGGTTAATTTCAGCGTAAAAGTAAATAAAAACAGAATGCTTAAACCCTGTGAAGAAAGCAAAAGTTGCTCTGGACTAAAGAAAAAATTTCCTTTCTTGTCACCTGGGTATGATCCGAAACTTCAGTCCATTTGAAAAATAGAAAAAGTAAATAAAAACAAATAGATTTCAATCTACCTTTTAGGAAACTTATTTCTGAAATGATGATTATTGTCGGAAGGTGTGAAGGGTTGGCCCCTTCTGCTAGCTGAAACACAACACCGACTTCATTTGCGCCCTGCACGCGAGTGATGTGAGCTAAGCTGTCACATCTGGTGTCATCATTCAGCACAAGCACCAGCCAGGACAGCAGTGCTTGGCTCTTGGTCTTAAAGTATATGCAAACCTCCACCAATTCCTTCACAGTTGCTACTGGCGTGCAAATCCCTAAGAGCTTCCAAAAGAGTGATCGATGGAGATGTGTATTCACAATATGCATGCTTTGAATTTGGAGTAAACTGCTTTGCTTCAAAGTCAATTAGAATCAATGGATAGTTTCAATTACTCAGTCATTTAATTCAATGTTTATGATAAAATGCAACATAAAATCACTTGATGGTTAAAAGCCTTCAGCGCCTTCTGATTGTTGTTTTTGGAAAAGATATCAAAGACTAAAAGCAATTTCCTTGGCAGAGGCACTGTATGTGTTGAACTACTATGACAAAAATGTTTCTAGTACCATTGACAAAATACCCAGGAGGACCTAGACTCTCATTTACCTAACAAGTGAGCTGTTATGGTGGCCAGGTATATATTAGCAGATATACAAATGCATTCTTCATACTCCAAAGCCAGTTTTTCCTGAGACTAAGTCAAATGCACCGTAGTTGAAAACATGGATGAATTTTGCAAGGCTGATAACTCTGTTAATTGTTCTTTGCTTCAACTCAATGATTTTCTAGAGCCAGAAAATTACTGTGTTGAAAAACCCTTGACACTAATAACAATGTGCTTCCTTCTGAAAGTATTCTAAATAAGTTGGTTGATTGGACCTCCTCTTCAGATGTCAATTTCAATGAAAGTTCTAGAAAGAAAGCCTGCAAATTTGGGCTGTGAACAAATAAACCCATTATTAAATGTTCCAACTATTGTTAGGATATTATTATAATATTGTTTTCCTAATTATTGGATTGAATACTTGGAAATCCATCAGCATTCTGTTTGGGTAAATCTCATTACTTAATGAAAGAGTTTTCATAAGATTATCATAATCCTATTTATATGGTAAAAGAGCAATGAAGATATTAAGCTAATGTTAACTCACCCATTTACACCAATGACAATAAAAGGTTTCTCTAAACCAAGTTTTTCTCTAATGTTGTTTAGTTTTGAGGAATATAGCTAAATTGAATTATACTAATAATCTTACTGTCATTGCAAAGACTAAGGCCATCTCCTTCATATTATACTTGTTCTTTGTTTATGATATATTTATTTGCTCCAATATGAGAATATCTGTATGATATTATTTCCTCCAATTTGAGAATATAGGACTCTATTTTATAGATGTTAAGCATCTCTAATTGCCTGGCCACTAAGAACTTCCAAGCCACTCTTTCTGATCTGTGTAGCCTGTGTTCCTTAAAGAAATCTTAAGATTAAACCATAATAAACACAACATAAGCAATGAAGTGGCAATAAATTATTTGATATTATCGCCCTCAATTCAACATTCGACTGTGTATGTTTGCCATTCACCTTCTAATTCAGAAGGTTTGAATGAAACCTTTCATTTAGATGTCCATACATCTAAGCAACTATAGCTACTTCCCCCACCTCCTTTAAATCATGGCTCACACGTTACTTTCTTATAAGGCCTAATCTAACTACCCTATTTAAAATTTCAACCCATACCTGCCCTCCTCTAAATTCTCCTTCCTTTATCCAGTTTTACTTTTTCTTTTCTTCTTCTTCTTTTTTTTTTTTTTTTAGTATTTCTCACCTTCTAATATTTCTTTTCTTTTCTTTTTTTTTGAGACGGAGTCTCACTATATCACCCTCAGTAGAGTGCTGTGGTGTCAAAGCTCACAGCAACTTCCAACTCTTGAGTGCCTCAGCCACCCAAGTAGCTGGGACTACAGGCACCCACCACAAGGCCCAGCTATATTTTGGTTGTAGTTGTCATTGTTGTTTAGCAGGCCCGGGCTGGGTTCGAACCCACCACTCCCCAACCCGGTTTATATGGCTGGCACCCCCCTAACCACCGAGCTATGGGCATGGACCCCCACCTTTTAATATTTCGTGCACATAACTCATTTATTTGAATGTGCATTGTTTACTGTCTGATTCTTTCTGGTGGAATATAACTTTACAAGGGCCATATCTTTGATTGTTTTGCTTACTGTCCTAGTGGGTCAGACAGTTCCTGTTAAGTGGCAGGGGCTCAAGAGATACTTTCTAGATTTATGAATTAATCTAGATGATAGAAATTATCAATATAAATGAGATACTGAAGTGATTCAAATTGCCGAAGATGAAAATTCTGTAGAGAGCATACAGGGAAACAGTCTACTTAAGGAATGTCTGAACATTCTCGTTCTTTTCCCAAATTTTTAAATTTGTTTTTGCAGCATGATCGGTGTATATTTCATCCTTAAAATTTTATCAAGGACTTAAACTTCTCTGATCCTTAGTCTCTGCATTTGTTCAAAGTGAGTGGTTTGGTTTAATTGATTGAGGTCCTATTCTCTGACCGTCTATGATTTAATGACCAGGCAGGCTGGTAAAAATGAGCAAGATACTTCAGTGAGGAAAACTATGTGTTGATCCCAATTCTATCACGAAAATAGCTACCAGGCATTGCATCATCTTTCCTGACCTCAGCTTCCTTATCTATAAAAATGAAGGAATTGGACTAGATAATTACTAAGGTCCTGAAGCTCAAACATTTCATCACTGCTGTATGTAAACAGAGTTGCCACTTTGCTTTGTTTTCTTTTGTCCTTTTGAGCTATGTTTTTAAAAAAACAATGCATGTGTCACGACATTTGTAAAAGGATCCTGGCACCTTGCTCAGGTCCTTCTCTTTTTTGGGGGGCTTCCTATCATTCTTACCATCGGGGAATCCATCCCAGATTTCTAGTCGGTCATAGCGACAGTATATCCCCCCGGGGGGATTTGAGTCGGGTTCCAGGTCAAAGCTTTCAAATTCCAGGATAATCTCTGACATCTTTGGTGCAAAGATAATATAAGTGCATTCAAGGGTGTTGGGATATTTCTCGGGGAATCCAGGGGACTTTATCACTCCACTGGGTGTTGTGTAGTTCTGGGAACATTCAGGACCTATGAGTAAAAGAGAAAAAGGAGCAACGTGAAAATCTCACTTAAAACTTATCCAGAAATAATCTGCAAAGACAATATCTTTCTAATAAAATTCCACCGTTATAATCACTGTCTTAATCGTGCATTAGTCTGCCTTTTCATATTAGTGAAATAGGTATGGAAAGTCAAGTTCAGATTTATTGCGTTCACCTTAGTTTTCCATTTGTGTGGAACAATTTAAAGACTTCTGCTATTGCAGGGGGAAAAAAATGACAAATATAAAATCATGTGGGAACAATGAATGAGTAAGCTGCAGAAATCTTGACAGAGCCCTAGAGAAATAATTATAGCCCCTTCAAGCTTAAATCTTTAAATCTTGAGGCTGACAGCCCTTTATTGGTGAAATAGAACATTTACAAAGGCGAGGCAGAGAATTCAGTGGAGAGAGTTTGGGTTTCAGATTCCTACACCAGTGACTCAGTAACTCTGCCAGATGTGACCTATGCCTCTTTGACAAACGAAATGTGAAAGGTAATTCGTACATGTACCCAGGGTGAGTGACTCATTCTGAGTGGTGTTGACACAGGTGTGCCGCTAAAGTGTGGCTGTTAGTGAGGGCACGATAAAATGGGATTACAGACCATGATGCTGGAAGTCACCAGATATCAACGCTGACATCCTAACCTTCCCCAAAGTATTGGAAGCTGTATGCCATGCCACAGTTGCTTGCTAATAGGTGTGTATATGCGCGATATACATATTTATAATGTGCAATCTTAATAACTGTTCAGTGTGATCAAGGCTTTACAGATTATGGTGATCTGTCATTTAAATTGGTTAAGAGCATCCAGGCACACAGTGCACATTGACTTTATTTATGCCTGTTTGAATGACCACAATTTCAATTCACAGCATTCAGCACAGAATAGGGTGCTATTCTCTGCACAACTGAAGACCCACTTGTCTACACCAACACGAGCTTATCGACTCTACCCTGGGCACCACCGTCCACTGCCATGATTTTCAAACAGCTACCCTTGAGGCTTTCTGTGAATCAGAGAAGACGTGAGGCTTTTGAATTTCGGGATCAAATCTGGGCATATTCAATTCAATAATGCTTTTCCTGCAACGCAGAGATTCACAGGGAGAAGGGATAGCCCCCCTGTCATGACATACAAGGATTCAACTCTGAATAAGATGGTCTGTTGAGATTGCTTGTAACTAAATATTCTCCCAAAGTGCCAAGGAACTAGAGGCAACTGATTAGGCATCAATACAGATTAAATTTAACTAGCAGGTCTCTATTTTTAGTGACTCAGGTCAGTAAGCTGAATCTCCAGCTCAGTGTATCTGGCAGTCCTTTGAGAAAACAAATCAATCTTTTTTTTCTCCCCGTGCACGCATCAGATGTTCGTGGCATTGTACATGCAGAAGAATACTTGTTAGATGAATACAACAAACCTGGTCTGCAGGTTGTTTCACAAGCCTCCCAGACCCGGGCTGCAATTGATTTAAAACAGTGGTCCCCTAATGTTTTTTTGCACAAGGGACTGGTTTCATGGAAGACTATTTTTCCACAGATGGGATGATTCAAGTGTGTTACAGCTCTACTTCAGATCACCAGGCATTAGATTCTCATAAGGAACTTGCAACCTAGATGCCTCACATGTGCAGTTTACAGAAGGCTTCACACTTCCGAGAATCTAATGCCACCACTGATCAGACAGGAGGCAGAGCTCAGGCAGTGATGGCAAGTGATGGGGAGCAGCTGTAAATACAGACGAGGCTTCCCTCAACTGCACTCACCTCCTGCTGTGCAGCCCGGTTCCTAACAGGCCAGAGACAGGTCTACAGCCCAGGGGTTGAGGACCATAAGTCTAAACTGCCTCCCAAGCCTTCTTGAATGTGGCTCGCCCTTCACTATTAAGGGGCTCCAAATGCCTATCTATTTAATTCTGGTTAAAAGTTATTAACATGTGGCACGGTGACAGGTCAATTCCAGGTAAAGAGATTATGAAATGTGCCATTGTGCCATACAGTTTATAATCTGTTTTTAAATCATTCTGGTGGCTTCTGAGAGGACACTGGCTATGCCAATTTGTCACTAATTCACAAGTATATATTCTCTTTATATATACGCACATATGTTTATATATATATATCTATATATAGAATATATACTTGTGAATTAGTGACTCAAATTGGCATAGCCATTTTCACATGTATAAAGAATATGTATGTGTATATACATGTATATATAGAATATATACTTGTGAATTAGTGACTATATAATTAGTGACTATATATATATACATATATGTGTGTATACGTGGTATTGGGAAACTTTTAGAATTATATTCCCAAGAAATGGAGATAGTGATCACAGATCCCTCCAAACTCCCTAGGTAAAGATATCCTTTGGCTAGTTCCTTGTAAGGAAAAGTAAATGGTAAAGTTTAATGCAAGTACTAATAATAAAAGATAAAATTGTCCAGGCAAGATTAAGAACTTAAGGGGAGAAAAAAAATGATGGGAACTAAGGGCATACTTTCAAGGCTGAATGAATTTTGATGCTTTTGCTGTGTCCTTGCCATGTCCTGGAAGCTATCCCAGGCTTTCTAATGTACTTTTACAAAACATGGGAAGTCCCCCAAGGTAATGGAAGAGAGCTGGGCTGAGCACCAGGACATTTGAATATCAGTCCTGCCGTTCCCACTCACCTGCTGTATAGCCTCTGGTGGCCTCTCAACCACTCTGCTTCTCAAATTCTGTGCAGAACTAACAGGAGTTGCCTTTAGGATGTGGAAAATAAAATCCCTTCTAACTTAAGGATACTGTCATTTTGTATTTTCCCTATCATGCATCAAAATTTGCTTTAATATTTTCCTTATTTACTATTGCTTAAGTTTGAAAAGCACATCCTCTGAAAAGGGCAATGGCAGGAATAGGTTAAGAAATTCCATGGTAAGTACAGAAAGAATGAGCAGGAGTGAGGGCCACAGACCTGGGTGCCTAGGTGGGAACATGTGAGCACCACTCTTTGCTCATTATTAGTAAGATCAAAGGTACCTTGAGTAGCTCTAAGAAGGCCACATCTAGTTGGTAATGACAAGCATGGATAATAATAATCGAAATACTCTCTTTGTAATTGCTATCAAATACACAGACTCTTAATCACATAACATACCAAGTGACCAATCCTACTTGAAATAAATGGCACCCGTCCCTCCTCGCTGAGACCCACAGAAAACTGCCAGAATAGCTATAGGACTGGTGGCTCAAGATTTCAGCATCTGGGAAGAGACATGAAGTAGGGGTAATGGGGGCTCTTGGGGAGAGAATGAGGGTGATCCAAGGATGGGGCCAGAAAGAATAGGGAAAGGTAGGGGTTGGCCTTGCTGTCAGGACAAGCTGGTCAGCAACATGGCCCTGGGGAACTTGGAAATGGCCTAAATATCTCTTAGGGCTCTAACTTAATGCCTGAAAACCTCATGGCCAACAGGTGAAAGATTAATTTCCTGGTTGCATTAAACTATGATTAGTATAATTCACGTGTTTTGAGGAAACCTGAAATTGCTGGGTCCTGAAGGAAGTGCTATATTTTCAAAACAGAGGTCCATGAACTTTATTATATCATGAAATGGCTTATGAGGAGAAAGTACTCATGACTTGTATATTAATATGTGTATATATATATATATATATATATATATATATATATATGGAGTGTAGTATGTGTAGTGAAGAAAAAAAAAAGATGTGTTGTTTGTATTTTTCAGGTAGTGCCAATCTGGTGGGGAAATTAAACCTGTACACATGCAAATATTTTAAAATATTAGAGAGATACATACTGGTAAGTGGGATGTGTGTGCGTGATGCTTGCACACACATGCAGACATATTCCAAACACTGTATCTAGTATGTATATGTGTACACACATACACAACTTAGATACACATGCTTGGAGGGAAGGCAGACTGATTAGGAAGAGCGTCCTCAGAACAGGTTTTCAAGAACGTAAGGAATATACTGCAAGAGATCAGGGTTTTGAAGTTGAAGTTACCAGCTCTACTCGTAATCACCGTAACAGATGTTGTTTACTGAACACATCTTCGGTGGCAGGCACTGGCTGCATTTTTTCTGTGTTTTCACAAAAGCCAGATAGGTCTGCTCCTCCATGCTTTCAGATGAGCAAACAGAGGCTCTGAGCACTGACACAGATCCGCAGTTGCAGAATTAAATTTCACCTTCAGATCTGCTGGACGTTCACCAGCGCACCATCCAGGGGCAGGAAGCTGGGCTGTGTGGCTCTGTGAGCTCCGAAGCAGAACAAGCACAGGAGCAGTTGATAATATTTGTTGCCAGGGAGTGGAAACAGGTGGCAGGGAAGTGGCTAAGGGCAGAGAGCCGGAACCAAAGTGTAGCTAGGAACCAAATTGCAGCTGGGAACTGCTCCCCAGTGGGGAACATGCCCAGTGAGGAGTTCCTCAGGACGTGTAACTGACCTAGGGCTCATTACCATCTAATTAGCATAGCATGGGTGGAGTTTGGTGATGAATTCTGAGGAAGCCACAGGGCAGGATAGAACAATCAATCCTGCCAGAAGAAAGGCGGGACAAACCAGTGAGCTTATAAAAGGCAGCATGTGCTCAGACTTGGGCATCTTTCTTCACTCCTGAAGACTGACCCTGTCCTATCTCTGCTACTATTTTTGTTTTGCGTAGCTTCCTTCTTACTTTCATTCTTTCTTTTATATGATAAACTGTTCATGTTAAATTGCTTTATGTTTGTAATCACTGCATCATGGGCTCGACTGGGTACCAGTACTCATTATATGACACTGGGAACCGGGAGGAGGAGGTATTGGGGCGGGGGCCGGGAACATCCAGCCGGCCTAACAATACCAAGCCTGGGACAGCACCTTGGGTTTTGCCCAGGGCAGGGATGGAGCCCTTCTGTAGGCGCTTTGAGGACAGCGGCTTCATGCCTCTTTGGGAAGCTGTGCCAGGTAGGTTAAAATCACACGGAAAGGTTTGGTTAATGAGAGTGGGTGTGGAAAAGCAGCTGAAACTCTTTAAGATCTTTGGATAAAAATTAAAATGCACTAAACTAGAAACCGATATTGGATGTGGGGAATCAAGAAGAGAAAGAACAAAGGAAGACTCCAAGTTTCAAGGATCAGACAAGCAGGACGCGGAAGTTTAGGCATGTCTGACACTAACAGAAATACAGGGAGCTGAGTTCATTTGGACTCTACGAAGGAAGAACCAGGATCCTTGATGACTCTCTTAGTGACGGGTCTATGACTTTTCTCTTTTAACCATCTTCAGATCTTTGAGAAACACTGAAAACCAAAGTCTATTCTTAGCCCCTTTCATCTTTGACAGTGACACGTGACAGTAAGCAAGTGAAGATAAGGGTGCATGTGTGTACATACAGAATGTGATTTACAGAACAGGTCAAACACTTTTCAACAAAACAAAATATGTGCATATATAATCATCTGCTTATACTGGTGTCATCTGTGTGCTGTTACTTATACTAAAGGTGTTCTACTGGGAGGCTGAGGCAAGAGACTCGCTTAAGCCCAAGAGTTTGAGGTTACTGTGAGCAGTGACACCACAGCACTCTACTGTGGGTGATATAGTAAGACTCTGTCTCAAAAATAATAATAATAAAAAAATAAAAAAATAAAAGGGTTCTAAGTATGAATGTGCTTAAAATTCTGAAGAAAGTTCTATCTATTGCCATTTTTATGGGGGGAGGGCAAAGCCAGCTATCTTTAAAAATTAAAGAAGTTGCACCAATGTTTCCAAATACTCCTCTAATGACTCTCCTTTTCATTATCTTCAGTTGACCTTGACCTAGAAGACCTTTAGCTTTTGAAGTTAGTCATAGCTAGATTTTTTTCTATTAAAATAAGCTCTTTGTCCTATATTCAAAGACTATATATTCAAATCTTGAGCCTGTGTCCCTGGACTGGTCTTCCACACATTAACATCAGCTTAAAAAGGTAAATAACAGGGGAGCTGAATTTTATGCATAAAAATAGTCTACAATCTACAGGCTTTTGGTGAAAACAATGACATCCAGATAAAGTTACAGTGTTTATTTATTGACTAATGCATGCATTTAATCCTCCAGAGCCTATGAATTCTTAGATAGAGTCTTCCATACCTTACATTTGCTGCTATGACAGAAGATCTGTAAATGTTTAATTAGAGAGGGTAACTGATATTTTATTCCAAAGAAGAATGTCATTTAAAGCATTACTTTTCAGTTTCTTCCAAGAGGTTCTTTACACAATCATCATCCTGTTATCAGGAAACCTCTCCATCCCCCCATAGCTATAGAAACTCCCAGGCTGATGTATTACTTTATTTTTCCCGGGAACAACCAGCTTTGAATTTTGCAGTAAAATAAAGGAGACATACACAGCTTTAAGGTAAAAGAGATGAATGCAATTTTAACAAAAGAAATCAAACCTCAAGAGTAGATCAAACTTATTTTTAAAGAAGAAAAATAAGAATAAATGCTTTTAAAAGAGTTTTGTGACGCATATTCCTAATCAACATTGGTCAACACATGGAAATGATGGAATTTTGACTCCTGCCATACATTTTGTTTCTATTTTAAACAAACTTCCTTCATCCAACAGACAATTTTCCTTCATTTAGAGTATTTATCAACACTTTTGTGATGCAAATATATGATTTTTTTTTAAACGAAAGGATAAAAACATTATTCTTGTCTTTCTTTTTGTCTTCCGTGAAGTCAGTGTTAAATGAACATTTTAGTGATACTTATTCGACCGAAGGTTACTCACCTCTCTTGAAAATTTCATAACGTATGGAAAATCCGGCACCGTGTGTTTCATAGTCAGAGACAAATCTGATAAAAAGATATGGCCCTGAGGACACCACCGGGGAAGGTGCAATCTTGCCACAGAACTTTCCCCACAAACGTCCATTTTCATTTTTTCCATCGATGACTTCCACGTAATCATATCTAGCACATAAACATGAAAGAAAACATTAGGCAGAGATGCCCTTTTTCATTTCCATAATTTAGAATCCATCATTATCCAGCATGGTCGGTCAACAACAGCAGAAAGTGCTATCTGCATTCACTGCCGCATTACATGGAAGAGAAAAACTTCCAGCAAAATGAAATAATTAAAATGGACTACATCATGTCTGTACACATCATCTGGCAACACAGAACTATTAAGAATAATGGTGTCCATTATACTCACAGACAATGTCAGTTAAAGTAACCAATTAACAAGAAAAAGAAAAATCGCATGAGCACAATCCTCTATTATTAAATTGTGTTCCTTTGTCTATGGTGGTGGGGTGTCAATGCATAATGCTATGCCTTCTTTTCAAACTATGAAGTTCTTTTATGAATTCAAAATGTCTCCTTGGCTGGAGCTCTCCATGAACAATACTTTGATTTCTGCGAGCGACCCTCTAAACATATGGCCACAGAATAATAAACAGATTCTTTACGATTTAACTCAATTCTGCCAAACTCTAGGCTTCTTAGAAAAAAAAAAGAAAAGTCTCCCAGTGTCTACATCCCATGTTAAAATGCAGATTATCTTCCCCCAAACTACTCTGAGATCGTAGAGGATAATTTCTCCAAAGAAAAAAGAGTTTATTTAAAAATGGGAAGTAACTTTGTTTTTATCCACCGGTCTGAATCTTTAAAGGGATATTGCTGTTTGAAAAAGAAATATGACATACTTCAAATCTCCAAAGCGATGGGACTAAAAAACATTTCAAGTTTAATGACAACACATTAAGGAGACAAATCATATAGAAGGTGACAATGAAATATTACTGAAAAGATTACACTGAGATAACAATATGCTTGGGTCTTACTTATCTTTAAAATGTAGGAAACCATCTCTGATACACTAGTGTCCCCCAGAAAAAAAGGAAGGTTTTTGTTTAATTGGTGGTGTATCTTTTTCAGTATCTTGCTTTTTGCTTTTATTTTTTTATTTACCAAGTCACCAAGGAGCCAGAGCATCTGATTTGTCTTTCATTTTTCCTCTAGAAATGACATGAAAACATTATAATCCTTTCATATCAAAGCTTTATTTTATTTGTGTGTTTAACTCGGTTCAAAAGTCCTGGGATATATTAATTTCAGGAATGGCTAAAATATGGCAGTCATGTAAACCGTATCTGGCAATTTAAAAGAGATCAAAGTGGGGGAAATCTACACAATGACCGATGTCATCTTTAACCAGCCCATCTCAAACTGCCCAGGACACATGACTTATGTTTACATAAAGACTCAGGAGACAACTGCAGAGATGATATCACGAGTTAAAGTGGACAGCTTAAGGCTCTCTAAATTAAAAATGACATTACCTCATCAGTTAAAATTGTGTGCCAGCTTTGTGTATATCAAGAAGAAAATAAAGCTGACATTGATGGGACTAAGCATTAACATATGTGAATTATTGTATTAACTGCATTTCCGCTGCTCTGTCTGATGCTTCCAGTAGTAATCTCTTGGCCTGCTACCATTGCTGTCCCTTTGCAAAACGATGGAAACATGGGGAGGAATTGTTTGTTCATTTCTTAATACTTTGGGAGATGCTTTGCATGATAAAAGAAGACAAAAGCAGAAGAGGAGGAGATGGAGAAAGAAGGGGGCGAGGAGGAGGAGGAGGAAGAAAGCATTATGTTCCAAATCCTAACTAGCCTTTGCCCATGGACTGGAGGCAGCTGGAGCGAACACCATCTCTGTATTCATTAAAGCCTCACCAGTTGGCATTTATGGAGTAATTCCTTTTATCTGTACTGCTTCATTGACAAGGCAGTTCTGCGTGTTTCCCCCATGCTTTCTTATAATTTAACTGTGATTTGAACTGTTGACTGTGTTGGGCCTGGCGACTGTGCACCCAGGTCTGCAATATAAGCTTTTTACTTGAATCTTGACATGTTCTGAATACTAAGTGGCCAAATTCTAGTGCACAGGCATTCTGAAGAAGGAAGGGCATTTCTGCTGAGGATATGTTTCTCCCAGGTAGCAGAGAACTGAGCTAAGATAGCGCCCGTGAGCTGCAGGGAAAGAAGCTAGGATTTTAATTCACGTATCCTCCAAGAGTAAAATACTAGGCTCTTCTCTTGGCAAAAGTAAAAGCTATTTTTAAAAGAGTGTGTGTGTGTTTTGAGGGGAGGGGCGAGTAGAATCTCTTTCCAGCCATAGATAAGTCATTGTATAATTAAGTGCCAATTTTAGGAAACTGAATTATTCAGGAATACTATAGTTACATTTGTCAACTGGATCCTGCTGTCATTTCGGCACTTCCCTCCAAAGTACCATCCAACAGGGCCCCAAAGAGTATCACAAATAGAAGTCCTTGTAAATATTCAGGAGGGTGTCTTGCGCACAAGTTGCAAAGGGTGGGATTGCCAAAGAAGTTAAGGAAGCAGCTTGCATCTCCCTCTGGAGTTGATACCAGTTCCACTCGATACATTTTGCGCTGGCAAGCGTGGTGCCAGGAATGCAGCTGGTGTGCCAGCGTCGCTCCCTAGAGTCTAAATGTGTCACCACTGCAACGCACCCAGCCTGCATTGGCCTGAGGCCCAGGATACTGAGTTTGCAAATTTCGATATCCCGGGAGGCTGCACATTGCTCTGTTACTGCTGCCAGTGTGGCAAACATGGCATGGCTTGGAATGTCATGACAGCAGAGCCCCAAAAGGTGAAAATGAAGGCAACGTGTTTGACTCTCGTTCATTCACCATGCTCCAGCCACTGGATGATAACTGGGAATTGCATGTTTGGAATCTGATTCCTAGGTGGGGAATTCTAGCAGACGGCTGGAAAAGTTGACTCCTCTGTAAGTTTGGGTCCCTGCTCTTGAAAAGGGATGGTCCAGGTGACAAGGAGGCTGTGTCTGTGTCCAGAGGGCATTACCCTTCTGTACAGGGGTCTGGTACCTGGGCCTGTTCCTCTTTGCTCACAGTGCAGACTTGGTCATATCTAAGGAAGGTTCCCTCCTCAGACCTTATCCTTCCCACTTACAATCACAGGAGTGAAAACGTGATGCAAATTTTTCAAATAACTTGGGGGGGGGGAGAGTTGACAAAAAATGCATACACATTTTAAGACATGTCATCTATGTATTACTTTTCAAAGTTGAATTGAACTACGATATCAATATAGTATGACCTTTGTTCAAAGATGGAGTTAATCAAATGAATGCTACTGTCACCGCATGGCAGGCAGGAAAGTCAAAGATAATGGCAGAAGCATAGTTGTCGTTGGAGGAGCACAAGGCCATTTTGAAGTGGTATTTGAAATTCGAGAAAGTTCCCTTCTCTCCACATTTGCACAAGCATCTGCAACTTTGGGACTAACTAATACAGCCTCTTTGGAAAGAAGTATGGAGACTCCTCAATGAACTCAAATTAGACCTCCCATTTGATCCTGCAATCCCATTACTGGGCATCTACCCAGAAGAAAAAAAAATATTTTATCAAAGGGACATTTGCACTAGACCATTTATCACAGCTCAATTTACAATTGCTAAGATTTGGAAAGAACTTAAATGCCCACCAACCCAGGGATTAACAAGTTGTGGCATATATATATCATTTAGGCATTAAAAAGATGGAGATTTTACATCTTTTATGTTAACCTGGATGGAGTTCAAGCATATTCTTCTTAGTAAAGTATCACAAGAATGGAAAAGCAAAGATCCAATGTACTCAATACTAATATGAAGCCAGTGGATGATCTAATACACGTCCACATAAGAGAAAATTTAATCCAATTCAAGTTGGGGGGAGGGGGTAGAAAGGAGGTAGGGCAGGGGAGAAGGGGGGGATTGGTGTGCTCTCACTTAGTAGGCACAATGTGAGGGTATATGGTACACCTTTTGGGTGCAGGACATAACTACAAGACGACTCTACTGAAGAAATGGAAACATTGTAACCTAGTTGTTTGTACCCTCACCTTAACCTGAAATTAGCTCAGTGGGTAAGGCACCTGCCACATACACCCAGGCTGGCAAGTTCAAACTCAGCCTAGGCCAGCTAAACAGCAATGACAACTGCAACAGAAAAAATAGTCAGGCGTTGTGGCAGGCACCTATAGTCCCAGCTAATTGAGAGGCTGAGGCAAGAGAATCGCTTAAGTCCAAGAGTTTGACTTGAGTTGCTGTGAGCTGTGATGCCACAGCACTCTATCGAGGGCAACATAGTGAAACTCTATCTCAAAAAAATAAAAAAAATTTTTTCGAGAATGTTGTGAAAGTACAACCACAATGGAGGTATGAGTATGGAGGACCTTAAAGTGTGTGATGTACTGTAGAAAACTGGCTATGTTGGTGGCATTTGGGAACAAATTATGACACGCACAGAAATACAACTGGGCGCTTTGGTCAACGTTGCTCAAGCAATAGTCTGCCCAAATTCGAAGTGTCTGGAAGCTGATAGTCAACACTTTGAGCACCTCCTGAAATTGCAGAAGTCAAATGTGACTTGTATTCATCTTTTATTATCACTATATATTGAGTATTACAATTTCAGTACAGTTTTTCCTTTGTTAAAATGTGGATACATTTTTTTTTTTGTATTCAGAATCTCTCTTTAGGCTTCTTTCCCAGCCTATACTAACAAACGGAAAGTGTGTATATTTACGGGAAAGTACTGCAAAGATCTCTGCCAAACCCTTTTGTAATTAAAAAGCATTTTCTTACAGTTTCAATTTTGAGGTGTAATATACCAGGTGGACGTCCCTGGCTTTAGGATCCAAGATCCTCAAGCTGAACACCCTTTTTTTCTTACATACTTCCCCAGACTCACCCTATCTGGGGTGGGTGGTGAAAACATTTTGAATCCTAATAC
This sequence comes from Perodicticus potto, assembly GCA_963574655.1. NCBI lineage: Eukaryota > Metazoa > Chordata > Mammalia > Primates > Lorisidae > Perodicticus > Perodicticus potto. Next base: position 68,844 of record CAUYRH010164869.1, on the reverse strand, counting down.
TAATCACAAGGTAAGTTTCCCATAAGGGTGATAAAAGAATAAAGATTTCCTTCTAAGAATTCTTGAAAGGATTACCCAGAGTTTTTCTTTTGGAAAAGTTTGAATTATGGTTTTAGGGAAATGGCCAAGTAGGAGAGAAAGTGATGGGAAAATGAGAAATGTATTCAGTCACGAAAGAGTGGTTTCCCAGGCTTTGTAGGTACGCAGTGCTGAATAGACAAATAGCATACTTTCCTTGAGTTGGGTTTTCTCTTGCGAGTACAAATGACCCCTGACTCTCTACAGTGGAGCCCGTTAATGGAATGAAAGCTAATCCACTACAAGGTATCGTCTGATACATTGAGCTACTGTACCAGCCCCCTAAGGCTTCTGGACATTCTCACATTATTAGGAAGGGGGGTTGTAGGTGGTGGTGTCTTTTTAATCTCTTTCCAAGAGGATCTACCCCCACAGGCACACGCACATTAATAATGGAGAAATAAGATACCTGACATCATAAACCGGAGTGAGAAATCATGTTGGCTAACATAATTTTCACCTGCAAAAATGTGTTTCTGTGGATCTTTGGTTTACTTTGCATGAGGCATTAATAGCTTCTCCAACCAAACAACCTGTAAATGATTGCCATGTTGTCATCCAAGCATTACCTTATTCATCTCTCAGAAGAGACCAGATTTTTTTTCCCCGAGTATTATTCTACATCTGTGTTTCTGAGGGATTTTGCATGAGGTTCATCCCTTTGTGGTTCTGTCTTGCTTGTAATGCTCTAGTCAAGATGCATGAAAAGTCTTAACAGTGGTCATCGCCTCTTATTTAGTAACAGTGTAGTTTAGAAAGCTAAGGAAATAATCTGGAAGAATGTCAAAGTACTTATGTACGGTCATACCTTGGAATGCTACTCAGTCATTAAAAAGCATGTTCAACAGAAGTTTGGGGGTTTTTTTGGTAGAAGGAAAAATCCTCATGATATAATAAGTGAAGAATCAGAGCTGGCCACCATAGGTCAATAGTTAGTGACCAAGGGCTTTAGGTTCCAGCCTCAACTGGGGTTTATAAACCAATAAGTGAAAAATCAGAATATAAAACCCTATATACATTATAGTCTTAATTCTTAATCATATGCAGAATAATAACTGGCAGGAAATGGGGCAAGCTCTTAAATAGTTATGTCTGGATAGTGAGATTATGTTCCTTATTCTTTCTGCATTTTTAAAAGTTCTTACATTTGACAAATGTTCCTTTATGATCAGATATTTTTTGAAAAGTACTATCTACCTGCATACAAAGTAGCAAATCAATACCTGTGCGCCTCATTAACAATGTTGTATTTCTTGAACACTGTCAAAGGCTGCCAACGTTGTATTTCAGATAACACCGTCAAAGGCTGCCCTTTTTTTTAAAAACCACTGGATCAATGAGATTCTCTATGTGATTTTTTTACTTTTTTTACTTACAAGGAAGTTAAAATGAATGGGATTTCATCTACTTTCTGAAAGGTTGGCAATAGTACTTGAGGCAGTAACTGCCGTTTCACGGGTAGTATCTGAAAAAGTCATTACAGAGATCGGAGGAAGGCAGTTTGGTAAGTGGCGTCTTCTAAGAAGGGGCCCAAAGGTTGAGAAGCATGGTGTGAAAGAGCCAAGACGTCTTGTCTCCTCTTAATATTGCCTACGTTGGGGGAAACTTGATTGTTATATCTGCATGTTACTTCCATTCATGCATCTGGGGGTTGTGGTCTTACTTTAGAATTAGTCATTAACTGGTAATTTGGTTTTGTTCAATGGGTGTTGTTGCTAGAAAATTGCCACATTAACTAATATCTCATTGAGTTTTCTTAACCAAGTCCTTAGAGCTATATAAACACACCTTGGTATGGACAAAGGCATGGGTGCATGTGTATGTGACACAGAGAGAGACCAACAGAGAGAGCTCTTGGTATTAAGTGAGTTACACTGAATGGGCTTCCTGTCAGTGCCGTCCAGGTCTTCTGCTCAGTGGGGATGGTCAGGGACCACATGACTACAACCTAAGCCCAGCCTGGGTGACAGACATGAATCAAGGCTGGCTCTGGAGGGTGCTATATGCTAGCTACAATTTCATTTTCTTCCTAGCACATGGGCCTGAACACGGGCAGCCCCAGTGAAGATGGAGGGTGTGGGGGGGAGCACCTGTTCCCCTGGGGACTAAGTGGGGGGAGGGCAGCCCCTCTGTATCACCAGTGCTGCAGTCAGCCTGGGTGGCCAGGCCCCAGATTCAGAGAAGCTAGGAGGCCGGAGCCTGAGGGTGGCCCCAGGGGATCCCCCACACCTTTCTCCAAGAAATTTCTAGAGAGGCTGGGGCTATGACCTGTAATGGCTCATAGATGGTCAAGATCAACTTGGAAGGAGAGACACTGAGATGATAAATGTCTAGCAGATAGCAGATGACTGGTTTCTTACTAACAAATTATCAGAAACTTAACCCCCCCAAACAACTCACATTTGCTAGCTCACAGTTGTACAGAAGTCCAGCATGGCCTGGCTTGGACTCTCTGCTCAAAGTTTCATAGGGCAAAAATAGAGGCGTTGGCTGGGCTGAGTTGGCACCCGGTGCTCAGGTCCTTGTAAAAGCTCACGCTGCAGGATCAGAATTCAGGCTCTTGGCTGCGGACTCCGTCTCTCCGCTGGCTGCCAGCTGGGGGCTCTCTCAGACCCCAGGGGCACCTACTTTCCTTGGGCGGGGCTGGCTCCACCTTCAGAGCCGCCTATAATGTTCCTCGCGTGAAATTCTTCTCAGGCTTCACAAAACGCTTCTGCAAAAGTCCAGTCCATTCTAAGGGCTCATCTGATAAAGTCACGCTCATGTGGGGTAATATCCCTTTCCTGAGGCCATTTTGGTACCTTAATTAGATTTGTAAAATCCCCTTGCAGAAGCATCTAGGTTAGTGTCTGACTGAATGATTGGGAGAAGGTGTGTGCACACCAGGAGCTGTGGCTCTTCGGGACCCTCTAAGAATCCTGCCCACTGCACAGACCACTCTCTTCTCGAGCTGTAGGAGGTACAAAGGCAGGAAGGATCATCCATGTACATCACGACAGGGCAAAGACTAGCATGTCTGGGTGTCTGGGGGAAGGTCATAGGCAGGAGTGGGAGCCAAGCCACGCAGGAGGCTATTTCAAAGTTCTCAGGCCACCCTGGCTGTGGGTTTGGGAGCCCTGAGCCTACAGGCACTGCTCAGGGTGGAAAGGAAAGCCAGATTATGGACTGAGCCCTACTCTTCTGATTGAAACAGACCCAGAAATTCCAAGATTGGCCAACACACATGTCTTGAGACAGAAAAGTGATCATAGCTTAATTCAGACATTAAAATAGGAAAGAGTTCAAGACGGGTAGGGTAAAGCAATGGGTTAAGATACAGAATTTTAAAGGAAAATATTTGGAATCTAAATTTCTTATTTCTGAGGAATTTTGCTTCATAATTAAGATTTATTGACAAGCAAGATTTAGAAAAACACCCCTTCACAGGAGAAATTATTTCTTTGATTTGACTCAGATTACAAAACCCAAAGATGCATTTTAAGTGGAAGGAAAGGAAAGGCCTCCCTTAAAACAACGCAGCTTCCAGGATTGATGGAGTCTGCTAGTGTCAGACTTGCAAAGTTCAGTATTTATAGAAAATTCACGTGCCTTTAATTATAATAAATTCAATTCCCAAGTACAACTGTGCCATCTGGAAGATATTAACATCATTTACAACTTGTTCACCTCCCTATTCCATAGAAGAGGTCTACCTCTTGCCAACTTTCCACTGTTTCCCAGGGGAAAAAAAAAAAAAGAGTTACTTTCATGGATTGTCCCAAGATGGATTTATACGGCAAACTAAGTATTCAAGAAGAGACAGAGGAGGCATTTTAGATACATTTACTTCCTTCTTATTGCCTTTATTTATTTATTTTGAGACAGGGTCTCACTGTGTTGCCCAGGCTGGAGTGCAGTATCATCAGAGTAGCTCACTGCAGCCTCAAACTCCTGGGCTCAAGCGATTCTCCCATTTCAGCCTTTGGAGCAACTGGTACTACAGGTGAGTGCCAACCTCCTGCACACACCCCGAGGCTAATTTTTCTTTTCTTTTTTTGTAGAGATGGGGTCTGTGTTACTCAGGTTGGTCTCAAGCTGGCTTCAAGTGATCCTCCCACCTGGGCCTCCTAAAGTGCTGGGATTACAGGCTTTAAAGGGCACCTGGCCCTTATTGACTTTAAATCCTTGTATCTTAAGGGTTTTTTTTCCTTCTATAAAGTATATTCTCTTGTCTTTGCTCTTCTCTCAGCCTTCCAAAGTGAATTATTTGAGTTAACTGAGTCTCTTTTACTGTGGCGTAGCACAGAAGAGTATCCAGGCCATAAGAATGGAGTTCTGGTCCTTGCTCTCAAGCTCAGGAGCTGCTCCTGCATCTGTGATCAAAAAGGAGTCTCCTCCATCATGAGGGGTCATCATCTTTGACATCCCTACAAAGTGCCAAAGGGGACAATGTGGCAAAGAGGTGGCATCTGCCTGACATTAGGTGATCAAATCAGCCAAAATCAAATAAACGTGATCCGAGTTCATCCCTCCTCACACTTAGCCACTGGATAGCAAGGTGCCTCAACAATAGAAGGTCACTCAAGTAACTTCTGTGAGTCTCCATGGCTCATCTGTTAAGTGGACAATATGATGATTAACTTGCAGAATCATAGAAGGATTAAATGAAATAATATATGCAATGACTTTTAATGAGCTTGATGGTTTCTTTCCAAGTGAGGTTGGAATTTGGAGGGAAAGAAAGAGACAAATACACAGACAACTATGCAGAGCAGAGTTTTGTTTTCCAGAATAGTATACACTACCTAGTTCAAAACAGGCTGTAGTTTAGGTGGCCCAGGAAATTTAACTATTGTTATCTCCCAGGGGAATCAATCAGTTAGAAGATGACTCTTAGAATATGACCATAACCTGGGAGTTTGACCATAACTTGGGAGTTTGTCTTTGGAATGACAATAGGTCTTGCCCTAATACAATCGCAAAAAATTGATCAATTAAAGTCATTGTCAGTAACTGAATTGAGGAAAGCAATTTATGTATGTATGGTATATTGGTTTTTTGTGTGTGTATATGTGTGTGTTTAAATCATGAAATCTGCTAAATGTCTTCACTGATGTATCTGACTGATTTAAAGATCTACAGTTGAATTAGTTCTTTTATTGTGCAGTGCTGAATTTGTTCAAAAAAAAAAACAAAACAAAAAAATAAAAAACAAACAAACAAACCCCCCCCTAATTGGTACCAGTAAATGCACCAGGGTGCAATTTCCAGTTTAGGAAAGGCAGTGACTATAGCTTACAGCATCACTGTGATCCTCAAATTTTCCTTTTAACTCTTTGGAAAAAAAAGAAATAAAGCAATAATTCTGTTTTAGACTTTAGGACCTAAATGTGCTAATTTTAAGAACTTAAAAAAACCTCCTGATTAATTAGTAATTATTCAGGTGGGGATCTAGGTAGTTTGCTAATCAGAGCTACAGGAAATAAAGTTGGCAAATACTTGATTTTTTAAAGTTTTTTTTTCTCACTCTCTCTCCAGTAATTACTGTAGAACATTTTCAGCATCAAGTAGGTGAGACTATTCATTTAGGAGTAGGGGGCAGTCCCTTGCCTTGGAATGACCGGACATCTTTTCTGAAAAAATGGAAAGCAAAATTGCTGAAGAGAAGTCGACCTGCTGACACCGAGTAGGTGTTCCTTCTTGTTAATGACACCAGAAGTAAAAGAAAGGCTGGGCTGAATGTTAGGATGGGTAGTGGGAAGAGATCCAAGTCAAAATATGCTGTTCTGTCCTCAGTAGGCTCTTCCCATTTAAATTACAAACCGCAAAGCTAACCACAACCAACCAAGAAACACACATCTTTTCTAAATGGGCCTAATGTGTTTATAACGCTAGAATGAAATATACATAAGAAAAATAGATCACGTCATGGAGGGATATTCCTTTTCTTAAATCCCCAATGTTTATTGAGTGCTGTTTGCCGTAAAGGTCTTTCGAGTCCAATGCATTCATGCAGAGTATCTGTCCTTTTTCATTATCAGAAATTCCACTAAGTTAGAGGGTGGATGGATCAGCTGTAGGCTATACCGAGCTACTAGTGAGTTGTCTAACTATCTGGTATGCTTCAGATCAATTCATAAGGCAGTGGATAATTTATATAATGAGAAATATATCTGTGGACATACAATACTTACATCAGTGAAGGCTTTTTTTCCCTATATGACAACATGCAAACCAGTTGACAACAAAATATTCAGGGGAACACTGGTTATTGTCTGACCGGTAGTTTACATAATTTTTTTTTCTTTTCACTGACTTGCCTTATAGACCAATTCATTGGTACACAGCAAGTTCTAAACTGTCTCTACACTAGGAACAAGATCACAGAGAAAAGAAAGGAATTTAACAACCTAGGCAACCTCATGATTTATACCGACCTTAAGGAGTAATTGTGTGTTTAGAAGAAAGGAAGGCAGTGGCCATAAACATTACCGGTAGCCTCGGAGCAGAGCAATGTCTCAGCTAAGTTTAACCATATGCCCACATAAAGAGGCAGCTTGCTGAAAAAGTTAGTTTTGGACCATGGATCTAACTCAGCCACGAGAATATATAACTCCCAACCCACCATCTAAAATGCTTCTCAATCCCAAGGTATCTTTATGACAAGCTGAACAGGAAAGAAAAAAAAAAGAATATGGTCAAGTTCACTAGAATAAAATGTGCCATCAACAGAGCATATCCAAACGCACTCTTCTCCTAAGCACAATATAAACTAAAAAAAAAAAGGCAAAAAGTTCCCCCGATAATACTAAACACTCAGCTGTAAAAACAAGACAGGCAGGCAAAGGAGAGGGAATCCTGTCAGTTAACTTTTTTGCTTTGACTAATTATTCCATAGCGGAAGGGATTTTTTTTTTTAAACTAAAAGCCAGAATGTATAAAATGATTCAACTTTTCACTCTATTAAAGTCGCTTAATTTCTTAGAATGCTTTTAATGTGGGGAGCTAAAATTGACTGTACTTTATCTATGAAGAAAAGTTTATCAGGAAGATTGATCATGTAGATAAAATCATAGGAAAAGATAGGAACAAAGCTGACGTTTTCAGCATTTTAGTTCTTGAATTATTTGAGGGGGGGCAAGTTAAGTGCTTACTTACAAATTTATACTTTCCACTGGGAATCCTTACCGTGGAAACTTATTAAAAACATTGCAGGCTCTTGAGATTGTTGGATTACTTTAAAAATACCCTATATTTTAGATACTTCATTATTTCTGATTGCTTTTTTTCTTCTACTTATGGCAAATTACCTAGATCACATTACGATTTTCATCACTTTCTAATCTGTTGCCTTTACTCCCTTTTTTCTAGTTGGAAGTGGAAATAGTATAAAACTAGATTTCCTAAAATGTATTCCTCTTAGTCTGATGAAATGCTTCAAGGGGAAAATGTTTTTTTTTCCCCCCAAAAAAATCATCTGAAAAATTCCATGTCTAAAGTTCCTTTTACGAGTAGCTGCAATTTATATCAGCATGTTAAGGGCTCTGAGAAGTCCAACCTTGACTCAACTTGATTTAACTTAACATATGCCAATCGCGTTGATCACAAGACTCTTTTATTACATAATACCTATGGAATTAGTGCTGCCAGAAAGTACTTTCTATGTGCTGTTTTGAAAAGTCACTCACTTTGCACTAACACGGATCAGAATAATAAAAAATTTCAGGGAGGGGATCAACTTTGTAGATGATGACATAAATTTGAGAAGACAGAGATAAAAATTTGGCAGCCTAATTCCTTCTCTTATTTTTGATTTGAATCCATGCTCTGAAAAAACTGTTTTAGCAACTGTTTCTGGCTAACAAGTACAATGCTGATACCTAAGACTGTGCCTATACTTGGTAAAATGAACTCAACTGGGGCTGACAAATGCATGTAGCATAGTTTACCCTAGTTTTTTCTCTCTGACAGCAGGAATCAAGAATGCACTGGTTCTACTACGTAGAGTTAAGGTGACTACCATGAATAGAAGTTAGGCAGTCTTTTATAGTGGGAAGAGATAATAGACAAATATTTCATTTTATAAAGAAGAAAACCAAAGCCCAGAATACTGAAGGAACTGGAATAATATTTCAAATCCAGTTAATAGGAGAACCAGAGTTTTCCACCGTATTATGATGAAAAACGAACCACTACATCTGATTTTTTAGGAGATGATGAAAAGGGTCTTTGCAGTGATCAAATTCTACTTCTAATTGGGATTGATCAGCCTTGTTCCAAAATCTACAGGAAATGCCCTAAGTCCAGACAGGGAGCTCACCCCATCTTTGATGCCTTGGTGATGATTCCAAATCTTCCACACTTTGCCTGGGATCTGTTTCCTCAACAAATGTTTCTTCAGTATTTGATGTGGCTCCACCCACTGATCCTAAGACCACATTTAGTTCCTCTTCTGTAATGATAGCCTCGTAGTTATCTGCCCCTAAACTTTATATCCCTTTGATGAATCTCTTAAGTTTCACGGTATTGTGAGAAAAGAAGAATTTAAAGAATTAATTTATTAGGCTAACACCTAATAAAAACAGGCAGATAACTAAAGAAACCACTTCTCCAATGGCTCAAAGGCTTTGAGCTATCACTGTTTTAGCAAGAAGGGGTGGCAAGCACTCTGAAAAGCGTATGTAATATGGGCTTTGTAATATGTGTTGGGAGCCTGAAGTAGTGTTTGTGTCACAGAGGGGAAGGTGGATGGTTGGACTTCTATTCAAACCCCTTCTATGCCTTCCTTCTCCCTCTATTCCCACCAATCTGGCCTCTGCCCTTCTTATTGATTTCAGATGAACCAGACCAGAAGTAGGGTCTTGTCCAAGCAAAGAAGACACCCCCATTGTTCTTTGGAGCAAGGATCCAAAAAATGGAAAGATGTCTAGGCCAGAGGAAGGAGGCTGATCTGGGTCTCCCATAAATAGGCCCAGGAGCCACAGGCCCAAAGAAATGCCTGGGTGACAATTTAACAGGAGCATCCTCTATTTCTATTGTGAGGATTGGCTTTCTGACGCCACAGAAAGCATTTAACTTAGTCTGCTGATTTTTCTTTTAGAAACTGGGCATGCCAGCCAAGAACTCCAAATTCTGGACAGAGAAAATGCCTATTTTTTAACTGTTTAATTTCTATGCTGACTTTTCCTTTTTCCCTCCTCATGCTACTAACTAATGTCATGCCAAATCCTATAGTCCATTTAAGATTTTTTGTGTGGGTGTAATATAGTAAGATTATTGCGGCACTGTAAAAATGTCATTGATTCGGGATACTTTTCTTAATGACTCAGATTGTAATAATCCTCCTTTCCAAACATGGGCAAAATACCCATTTTCCCTAATTAAACACACACATGACCTCCATAATTTTTTTAACCTTAAAATGGGCTTTTGTAAATTTAGAAGTCAAATGGCCTTTGTATTGATTACTTATGAAGGAATTCCTCCCTCCCCCTCAAGTTTTCGCTGGTGAATACACGCTCAGAAACACAGGTTAGCAGTTCAAACACTCCTGAAGCAGAAGTAACGTTGGATTTGGCAGTCATTAAAAATAATAACTTCAACGTGATTTTTTTTTACTTTTTCTTCTTTAAATCCAGTGTCTTCAAATACACTTTTCTCCTTAATGTGGGACAGGCACGTTAAACACAGGCTGTGCAAATGTTTGAACAGTAGTAATATTGATCTCTTCCAGGGAAATTTTCTGTACAAATGGTAAAAAGACTATTAGCAAAAGCTTCAATTTCTGCTCTCATTATGCTCTGCAATTAAGAAGGAAAGTATTCTTAGCATGGGTGATATATATAATTTTTGGCAAAAAAAGGAGGAGTAGAGTATATTTATGGAGCACTTTTTTTTTCTGAAAAGCTGAGAGAGCTTTTATGCTTGTCATTATTTTATAGGTTTGGAAAGAGAGAGAAAGAACAGATAGCGTCCTGTTACACTGGGGAACATCTTTCCACTGCTGTGTCCATACCACTGCTGGGACAGCTAGTCGATTTTGTTAAACCACCAGTTTCACAGGACATTCTTTACTGAATTGACTAGTGAATTGACTGATTTAACTCCTGGATTTTTCACCTGGAGTCCCACAGAAGTGTCTGGAATGGATGGAGTGATACAGACAGAATTGACTCCATATCCTTGGGTTTAGACTTTGCTGCCCGTGGCCAGGAAGTAAATCGATAGTCTGAGTGTTATGGAGGTGGTCAAAGAAATGGGGCCAGGAATGCATGCCTGGAGTCTCAGCACTTTGGGAAGCCAAGGTGGGAGGATCACTTGAGGCCGGGAGTTCAAGACCCAGTCTAGGCAGCATAGTGAGACCTTGTCTCTACAAAATATGAAAAGAAAGAAAACTGAGCTGGGTGTGGTGGCAGGTGCCTATAGTCTTAGCGACTCAGGAGGCTGATGCAGGAGGATTGCTTGAGTCCAGAAGTTTGAGGTTACAGTGAGCTATGAATATATTACTGCCCTCCATCCTGGGCTACAGAGCAAGACCCCACCTTCTCCCTGCCAAAAAGGAAGTTGTGCCATTTGAAGATAATTTGAGGACATTTGCATATCTGCCCATTCACAGCTTCAGAGATGTGGAAATGGAGAGTGTGAGCCCACGCTTCCCAGGCTGCAAACAACACAGTATGTTTCCTTCTTTGCTCTTACCCAAACTTTGCAAAGAATAGGATTTAAATCTGTTTAAAACGAGCTTTGGTGGTGATCTTAAAAAAGTAAAAATGTATCCCCATAGTAGATAAAAAAGAAAGGGCAAAAAGGAAATTAGAAAGGACGATTTCAAGGTCAAATGTATGTCCCAGGTATTAGCTACGGGGTTTTCATTTTAAAGCACAAACAGAATGTGCCTCCCCCTGGCTAGTCCTGGGGGTTCTTCCCAGTTACCACCCTTGGGATAATATCAGTCTTTCTAAAGCACAAATCCAAGCTGCCTTGCTATCACTCATCTAAGGATAATTGAACAGCATTTTTTTTTTTTTTTTGCATTTCTTCTCTAGAAGTTTCTTTTCTGATTTCTGCTGATTCAAATTCTGTTCTTTCAAAGTCCAACTCAAGGTTCCTTTATTCTGTGAAACTTTTCTCATACTCCATCACCTGTAAATGTTCCTCCACTTGGAATTTGTGAAACCCTTACTTATACAGTATAAGCCAAGTAATTGAAATTTGCCAAATGTCGCAGTAAGATAATTTTCTGGGAGGTGGTTGACATACCTTATTTTATTTCCCTGATAAAATGTACACTTATTGTGGGTAGGAGACACATTTCTCAATTTACCTTGAATTTCTCTGAGAATCAATAAACAGTACTGTTTCTTTGGAAATAAGTTCATGCTTAACGGGAAAAGGAATCTATGAGAAAAATTGGAACAGATTTCACACAAGCCAGATAGCCAGACTATTTTATATCCATACTTTTAACAACATTTAAACTGATTCTTCCTAATTGTTCAGTAAAATAGTTCTGAAAGAGAACACCTTATACCTTCCGAAATTTATTCCTACTAATGACATAAATCACTTTTGGGAAAAGGCGAGGCTTGGGTGTGCTACTTTTGTTCCAATTACATTAAACCTTATTAAAATCGCCGTAATGACAACAATATCTCTTCCAAAGAGCATGCCAAATACTTAGGGGCATAGCCTCACCTAGACGTTCTGGGAGTTAGTTACCTAATGCTTATTAGTGATAATAAGAATGACGTCTATAAATCCCTAGGTGTTCACGTCAATCCTGTCTGTTTCACTTTCCACAGGTGGGATGATAGCTCTAATGAGGTCTGTGACTGCCAGCTTTCTGTTTAGAAAAGAAAATGTTTAGATGTCAACTTTTCTGCCAGTCCCTGGGGGGGTTTCGAATAAGGGTGACATTTACACACTTCACGTTGTTTGTGGCAGAGCTACCATTCATTATCTTTTAAAGAAATTTGCTCCACGTAAAGTCTCAATCCAGCCGATATCAGGGTGTGTTAGAAACATGGTAAGTTGCCTGATGAAGCTGTGAGTGATTCTCCCTGTTACATTATCTCTTTGTGTTACCACTCTTCTCTGCTTCTTTCAATTAGGGGACAAGCATCACAAGATTTCCTATGCTTCATTTTTATCACTGATCTTGCGAGTGGGCCTCACATAATTCATTCTCTTTTCTTTAATGCATGAAAATAAAAATCCACCACTATATGTACTTGAGGTCAGTGTCTGTGGAGGCCGAGACTGACTACTGGTTCCCTCATTTGAATTTCAAATCCTTGTCTACAAATGCTTTTCACCTCCCTTTCAAGCCAGAGGCTAAGGAGAATAGTAGCCCTAGCTCTAATATCTTTGTTTCTCCTGCCGATTAAAGATGTCAAGTACAGGTTTTGTTCTCCTTTTATTTCTCCTTTTTAGTATCTAACTTTCATTAAAATGGAGTATAAGTCTAGCAGTCATTTTGCAACCAGAGGATGTGTTATAGCTAACAATAGGACATATGTCTAATGTACATGTTTGTGTATACCCGAGTATGAACACAAAGGATTACAATCTTATCTAAGGAAAATTAATTTCCAAAATACCATAAAAAGTTTCCAAACCTGTGCTAGTTTACACAAAATGCTGTCCTTCTGTATGCCTCTGTTACCAGGAGGTTTTCCAGAGGGCTCAGCAAGGCACAAGGGGATGACCGACCCTGGTTAATCCAAACTGCAGGACGGACAAATGATTAATTCCAGTCGTCAGATGATTAGTTCAGGCCATCGGGTCACAACCTCACCTGTCAGTAACTTGCACCTAAACTCCTTCAGGAAAGGTAAGGAAACTTGAATACTCCAATTTTTTTGTTTTAAGCCAAACTCAGTACCATTGTGACAGACCTTATATTCTATACACAGCTTCTCAGAAGAGTTGGATTTCCAGATTTTTTTTTTGTTAAATTAGTTTCATATCAGTCAATACTTGTTTAAAAACATGTCATGAGCCTCTGTGTCTTGTACACGCTTCAATTACCTCTGATTATTACATCAAGATTCACAAACGAGATACCACAGTCACTCCTATTTACTGGAAAATGCTATTGAAACAAACTGAAATTCAATTTCAGAGCAGATTGCAATAACCAGCCAAAACATGGAAGGGGAGAGGAAGTTGGGCCTCAAGGTGTGCCATGGCCATTGTTAAATGCGAGACGGCATCTCACCTAATAATTTAACCACGGTCTTGTGGCCTGACATTTTTAATGCTTTCTTGATCTCTTTCTTCTGGTTCTGCGAGTTCTTTACCACCGTGGGGTGCAATGCATAGCAGGTTATAGATTAAATACCAAGCCTTAGCTGGCCAATAGCACTTTTAAAAGAGGGTGAAAATGACTGGGTACTTTTATAAATAGTCACACCGTAGGTGTCTGCAGAAAGCAATCTTTCTTCAAGGCTTTTAAAAGCTGTCTGCTTTTTAGATACAAACCAATCCATAAAACTACCAAGTTCAAATTGTCAGCTATTATCTGGGCAGTAAGTCTCAGGCACCTTGGTAGGCTAATTTGACATTTTTTGTCAGCACAAATTAGGATCCCAGGTTTAACTAACACAATCTGGTTCTAAAAAATTAATTTAACTTGCGCAAGCCCCCAGATATGCAGCCTACAGTTCGCATTCACTGTGTGACTCATTGAATTTGGATGAGACTAGAGGGCTAAGCCTTTTGCACTGGAAGCAGCTCTTACTCTGAAGAACAGAAACAAGGACATATTTCTCCCCATCCTGTGTTGCTTCAGGGCAAGAAAAAGAAAGTCACTGTAATTCGGAGGCAAGACTTTTCCAGACAACTTCTCACAACAGCAACCACAGGGCAATACTGAACAGAAACGTGTTGTGGAAACCCAGACCGCAGTGTGACATGTGCAGAAGCAGATAAGTGGATACAAATATGTAATTTTCGATCAGGATAATGTTGGCATGGATTCTAGAGGTAAGCGCAAGGAGGTCAGAGGCTCATTTGTAATAAACATTTAAAACACGAGATTACAAAGTGTTTCCTGGAAGCAAGAGAATCCATTAAACCAAGGAATATTTATATTCTTCTAAATATTTAGAAGAATCATCGACCAAGAAATAAACTCAAAAAACATCGTTTAGTTCCATATTCTTATTTTCAAATATAAAAACTGAGGCCCAGAGAAGTTGAGCTGCCCAAGGTCACAGTTTGCTTTAATCTCAAGAGACCTAGGTCTTCTGACTCCTTATCTCGTACTTTTCCAGACTTCCCAAACATGTTTCCTCATTTGTCTCAGCTAAGAACACAAGTCTTCTCAGCTAATGCACTTCTTTCCTAGTGTTTTTTGAAGAACACAATTCTATAACATCAAACTCTTGACTGTGGGTTGTCTTGCCTTTCTAGCATTTTTTGAACACCAAAGTGATGTTTAAAATCCCCACTCAAAAAAATATATATATATGTATATACATTTGCGGGGGTTCTGATGGGGTTGGTTCCCATTTAATTCCAAATAAAGATAGGAAAGCTTGTTTTCTCTGTCTGTGCCGCTATGCTGACTTTCACACTGAACCCTGGCAGGCAAGAGAGAAGCATCTGAGCATTTAATATTGTAGGGCTTGAAAGGTCCTTAAGAGTTCATTTGTACAACCTAATTCAGTTCAGTCAGATGAACAAGGTATGTGTCTGTCCTGTTTTTAAAACCCACCAAAGATGCTGGTAATCTCAGCTACTCAGGAGGGTGAGGCAGGAGGATTGCTCAAACCCAAGAGTTTGAGGTGGCTGTGAGCTATGATGCCATAGCACTCTATCCAGGGTGACAGGGGGAGATGCTGTCTCAGAAAAAAATAAATAAATAAATAAATATCACCAAAGAAAGAAATTCCATAGCCTCCTTAGTAACTCATTCCTGTATTCCATGACCCCTACTTTCAAGAAAATTTTAGAAGAGCTCTGACTGGCCTCGTTTCTGTCTGAGGCCATTTCTTGTTTCTTTCAATTTGCTGAAACGTAAAAACTCATGTGTATAAAAAGTAACATCGTCTACATCTTACCCCAGAATTCTTAGATTCTCTGTTTTTTTTTTTTCAGGTGAGAATAATTTATAAAATATTAACTTTAACGCAATAATCCAGACAGGGACTTTTTCCAAGCTTTTCCTTCCCTGGAATGTTTTTGGCCTAGCAAACTTTAATACTTGAATACATTATCTTGCTGTCCAGTACAGAGGAAAATAGAAACAAGGTGCTTCCTTAGAATTTTACAACCTCTTTGGACTGTTACATTTTTATAATGGTGATAGTGACTTTCTTTTCATGGATTCAGTCAGATATCATTAATATCATGGTGCTAGGAACAAGGAAAATTCTCATGAACCAGAGTTCCAAGAGGGAATTTGGAGGGCATCTTCTCTGACCCGATAAATGTGACCAACCAGGAAACAGAGCCCCTAGTAAGTTATGTGGACTGCTCAAAGTCACGGTGCCAACAGGCTACAGTACTGGACTCTGGACTCCCTGTGTTGAAATCTAGAGCTTCATCTGTTAAAAGACACTCATCCAGTGTTCAGCAAAGAGGGACCAAGACAGAAAATGTGTTCATTATCTTTGAAGGAAGAAGGCTTGTCATCCGCTATCGGCACATGTGTGCACACACACTCAAGCTTACAACCTCATAAAATCCATGAAAACACAGTTTCTTTGCATAATGAAGACATGGCACTATTAACCACACTATGGATTTATCAATTTTTGCATATCTCTGGGAATGAATGGCTTCCACTGATCCATGCTCAATGTGCATTCTCTGGTCAATCACAGTCATATGTGAATAATGTTTTCAAGACTAACCCTAGAACAGCCCAAAGGGGTTGAAAGCACATGTGAAAATATGATGGAGTCTATCAGACTAGGGTGGACATGACATAGCTGGTCTGGTCGTTTTAGGTCCTAAGAGACCTTCACTTCCTATCTCTCATTCTTACTGTTTTGTAAACTTAACTCCCACCCTAACTACTCCCATCTCGAATAGTTTAGGAATTAACTTTTGAATTGGAAACGCTGTAATAGAGTGTCACTGAATTGTGCTGAAATTACTTAAAATAAAAGTTATTGTCTTTACTGTGAACGATTGTGTATAAAACTGTAATTTTTTTTTTTTGAGACAGAATCTCACTTTATCATCCTCTGTAGAGTGCTATGCTGTCATAAGCTCACAGCAACCTCCAACTCTTGGGCTCAAGTGATCCTCTTGTCTCAGACTCCCAAGTAGCAGGCATTCACCACAACACCTTGCTATTTTTAGAGATGGGGTCTCACTCCTGTTCAGACTGGTCTCAAACTCGGAACTCTTAAGCTCAAGCAATCCGCCCACCTCAGCCTCCCAGAGTGCTAGGATTACAGGCATGAGCCACACTCCTGACCCGTAAAACCATAATTTTGGAAATGGAAGAACAGAACAGTCTCTTTCGGAGAGGCTACTCTCACTGTTCTACAGAATCACTGGCCTTCTGACAAATAAAGTTTGGTGGACCTATCCCCGTCCCTGTATATTGGCTACTGGTGACAAGTGGCCAGATCCTCTTCATCGGGTAACAAGGTCACTCATACCAATTAATCATATTCTTTATTTTGGATTACCATTGAACAAATACCATGTGTGAGCAAATTCATCAAAGTAGAAATTGTGAGCTTTGTTTTTGTGTTTTTAACTTCAAAAGATGTGTGTTTCTTTCAAAAGATGTTGATAATGTACTGATTTTTATGTATACATGCAGTCTTATGTAGTGGTGAGGTAGCCACATATCTTGAATGCTTCATTCATTAAGTCCTGGACTTGGGGTGAGCTTTTAGACGGTGAGGACGTGCTCCAAGTCTAATGTGGCACATGGTTTCCTGCTAAGGTTACTGTTCTTCAAGGAGTTTTTTGAGCATAGAATAAGTCTCAGAAATCAAAACAAAACAAATCTATGTCTAATAACTGTGCTGAGAGACCTAAGGGGAGCTGGAAGAGTAAGTATCTCAAAGTTAATGAGGAAGATAAGAACACATATGCCATCTGTGTGAAATCCTGAAGGGTTCGCCGTGTGTCAGTGAACTGAGAGAACTTCACCTCTCTGGGCCTTTGTGTCCTCATCTGCAGCCTAAGGGGGATTGACCTAGAAGGTCTCTAAGGCCTTTTCTATCATGATTAAAAAACAGTCACCACTGTGCTCTAGATTCATCCTAGCTCAGGGCCTCTGACTTGCCCTGATACCATCTGTCACCTGCCAACTTTGGGCAATGAACTCAAGCTGGACGTCCTTCATGTGTCCAATGGTTATAAAAGAGTTTAAAATTTTAGGTTGTTGTTTTGATGATTGTCTTCTAAAAACGGCAAGATAAACCCATTGTGGATCACCCAGATAATTGCCATAGAATGAATACTGCCATGTCTTTTTGTAGCCTTGAACATATCATGTTGATGATTTGACCAATTTCAAGTAAAGGTCATATGAAGGCATTGTTCCATGTACAAGCAAGTGTTTCCCAGTAGTTCAACCAGAAACTGCGGGTAGAAATATAATGCAGGTGGACATTCCAGAGGACTTTTGCAAGAATGGCCCAGGGCCTCAACCCCCCAGCTGCTCAGCACGCTCAAGGTGGCAGTAAGGGAGATTGGAATGTTTGCCAGAATAGACAGAAAAGTAGTTTGGGGACATCTGAGTATAATTCAGCAGCTTAAAGGAGACAGGATATCAGCAGATAGAAGGGGATTTAGAAGGGGATTAAAAATTGCCCTTAAGCTTGGACAATTTAGCTTGAAGGCTATAACTATAACTGGTCCTTTCCCATCCCCTAAGGCAACTTTGTTTATTACCTATTTAGTTCTGCCCTTGAAAATTGTTCTATGATTTGGTGCCTCCACCTTGATGACCTTTTTCTATAATCAAAAGACCACCGGCATGATTGAGTCATAAGACTATTAACTCTTCTTCATTCTATAAACACATGCCCTAAAATCTTAATAAAAACCTCTAGAGATTTTGACTATGGGAGGCACTGATCTGCCTCACTATAGGCTGATACTATGTCAATCTTCTCCTGGTCACAGAAACTATGCATGCAAATTTCTCTCACCATTTCTCCCATAGTCTCTGGACCCCTGGCTGTGGGTAAAGTCCCAGCTTGGGGAATTCTCAGTCCACCCAGTTGTGGCTTCCTCCCATGCCCCAACAAGAAACAATGGTGAGTGAGCTGAGTCACTGCTTGGGAACACAATTCCAAAGAGCGGGCAGCCTGGCCTTTGGTAGCATATTCAACTCTGGGAAACTGTTGATAACTAGTTCATTAGTAGCAACTCTACATACAAATAGGCAGTGAAGAACTTTTCATTAAACTATTTTTTTCTTAGTATTATATTTGAGGGTAGACCATTAAATCAGTTCATAGTCCACAAGTGGGCAAAACAAATTAAACAATACAAAGTTTTTAAAAATCTTAAATAAATAGGAAAGACAATAGTAAATGGCTAAAAGGATTGCCCATTATTCAAAAACTCAAGGAAATTCAGTTAATAACAAGTAGAACATAGCATGCAAATTCATGCTACTATTTCCAGAAACAGGAATTTTGTTTCTGCAAAATGCCATCATTCATCACACCAAATTAATGTTGTCATCTGAGTGTTGGTCCTGGAGTTAGAGTGGTGATAATTGTGTAAATTTGCTTTGATTTATTGGTTTTGTGGGGTATGCTAAGCATAAAGTAAGGGCTTTTTTTTTGTACATCTATGATAAGTAAGATTATAATAAAAGTGATTTTCAACACCAAAGGTCCTTAGAAATGATTTTCCTTAAAAGGGAGTCATATATTCCTTAAGTCTGAGAAATATTTTCTTTTCAGCTGCATCCTGAGATCCTTCCTCTCAGTGAGGACAGGAACCCGCCGTCAGGCAGGAAGGTCTGTTTGAAGCCAGACCCCCTCCTGGTCCACTGACCCCCGTAGTAAGTTTGATTGTTCTGGAACTCTCTGGTCTCCTTTTCTTTTAGTTACTTTAAGTGACTTTTATGAAAAAGGACTCTTTTCATCTTAATCCTGCTCCTTACCCCCAAGCCAGCCTGGAGCCATCTGAAATCCACAAAATCACCTTATTCTTTGAAGAGGAAAAGGACGAGCTGTTTCTGGACCCTCACAGGAAGTCTGAATGCAGATAGCATACTGGGGAAGGTTGATCCCAAGCAGTAACTGCCTTGGTGGAGGGTGAGGGGCCCCTTTGACCCTGAGAGCTGGGGGTGGGTGGGTAGGGGCATGAGAACAGGTGATTTGGAAGCTGGGCTCTCCAGGGCTTCACAACTAGGTTTGTTTAGGTAAGAGTCGGTGAAACCCCTGGAAGCCAGAGGGCCACCAGAGCCCAGGCAGGATTAGCCTTTTAGTCTTAATAATCCAATTTAAACAAAGAAAACCTTTTATTCAGTACTTCAAATACTCTAAAAATTGATTACAAATCACAAATTAGAAGCCAACACACACTGTAATACAAAGCAAATGTTGAACATTGCTCTCTCTAACCTGATGTCATGTAATTTTTTTTTTTTTTGAGACAGTGTCAATTTTATCCTCAGTAGAGTGCCGTGGCATCACAGCTCACAGCAACCTCACACTCTTGGGCTCAAGCAATCCTCTTGCCGCAGCCTCCCAAGTATCTGGGACTACAGACATCTGCTACAATGCCGAGCCATTTTTAGAGACAAGTTCTTGCTTTTGCTCGGGCTTGTCTCAAACTCCTAAGCTCAGGCAACCCACCTGCCTCAGCCTCCCAGAGTGCTAGGATTACAGGCATGAGCCACCGCACCTGGCCTCCTGATGTCATATAATTTATGGCAAATTTAGTTGAGGCTGTAGGCCATGCGTGTGCCTTATTATATAACAAGCAGTGCCCTGCTGAGGGGTAAATATTTCATTTGTAAACCATGAGTTAATAATAGTTTTCTCCAAGGATGTTCCTAAAAGCCATTTGCTGTGAGTTTTGTGAGTTTTCTTTAGATTTAGATGGAATATAAGGATTCTGGAACATTGTTGGTCCCTCAGCAAATACTATTTCCTACTTAACATGTTACGTGGTGAAACTACGCTTTGTTCTAAGACACCTACTTTTCTATCAAATCCTAGGGGGCACAAAGGCAGGATTTACTGCTCTCTGTCCTGAGAGCAGAGGGAGGAAAGGGGAGAACAGAGAGTCACTTCTTGGTGATTTACTCAGATCCTACAATCTGATGGGGATACGGCCTCCCGGCCCCAGGAAATCAGACTCTTGGATGGTGTTCTAAGAAAGAAAAGAAAAAATTCCTTGGAATTATATTACTCTCTGAAAACCAGTGCCACATTTTCCTGTTGATAATACACTTATCAAATTCACTTCGCAGTCAAAATTCAGTTTTCCTGTTAATCTTGCTCTTTTTTGGCAGGCGTTAAAATATACATGTTTTTATAGAGCCAAGCAGGTTTTTAGGATCTTGGGATCTGGAAATACTTTTTCAGTTGGTGAAAAGGAACTTGCCAGAGAGCATGGTATGCTCAGCACCGGTTCCAGGACCAGCTTGTGAAAGTCACGCTAAACTCTTTTCTAGCTTGGGTGACCAGGAGCTCCCCATTGGGCAATCGGAGACGCAGGTGGGGGGACCTCTGTCATCTCTGCTTTGGCCTCATGGTCCAACGTAAGGGAGTCTCATCTCATGGATCTGAAGAAAGGGCTGCACATTCAGGGAGCTCTTAGCTCTGTGTAGCCTCTGAGCTAATCCTGAAGACCACTCCTTACCCTGAGAAATGTGAATTAAAAGAGAGTCATATATGACTCATGAATTTTCAGCCTAGGAGATGAAGGGCCCTTTTAACGTCCTAACCCAATAGAGGACCCTAAATTCCCAAGACTTCCAAGTGCTTTTCACATACTACCATGGAAAGAACCATAGCCAGCATCACTATGTAGACAGGAACTCTGCAATCTGCATCTTACCAGCTGGGGGGCTGGTAGTCTCACCGTTCATCATCTGCCCAGGCATTGCCCTGGCTGTGTGTTGGTTTTGGCATCAGAGGGAACTGCCTTCAAGCCCGTGTTCTGCCCTTTCAAGTTCCGTATTCTTAGGCAGATCTTGTAATCATTTTACACTGGGTTTCCTCTTCTGAAAAACGACGATGATAATATCTTGCAGTGTACTTGTGACAATGACACATTATATTTATGCATAAACCACCAGGCGCACTGCAGACACCACACAAATTGGAGCCGTTAGATTATTTTAGGCCTAGGCTGGAATGTTGCCAGAGTGGGAGTTCCATGTTCTCCCCGCTGATCAAAATACTCTCACCACTGCCACTACCATTACTACTACTATCTACCGTGCATTGAGTACTTAACTTGTGCCAGGAAATTTACTAGACGCTTTTGATGCATAACCTTGTTTTCTACTCCACGAACCCCACAAGGTAGGTAATATTTTTAGTTCCACTTTGTAGTTGAGAAGAAAGAAGCGTCTGCGGTTAGAGAGTAACCCAAGGTCACAGAGTTCAATGGCTAACCCTGGGTCTGTCTGACCCAAAGTTAGGGCGCTGAAAACCACGCCATACCACTGCTAGAAAGCGAGCAGTAACGGCACCCCTCCCTCTCCCCAAAAGAAGCTGTGCCCCCTCCTCTCATCAGACCTACCTGTAAGGATGGTCGTGTTTCTAGTGACGTTATACAAAACTTATTAACTCATAGTTTTTTAATAAGGATCAGAATCTCTCTACCCGCTTTCTTTCTCTTGCCAGCTCCCCACCCTGCCCCTGTGGATTTCCGTTTTCACAAACCATTGAGGAACCCAACACACCCAAAGGACATGGAAGTTCTCTTTACATTTTCCCCAGCTCCTTTGTCTTTTAGAAATGGTTCCTTTAAGCCTCGAGTGACTCCTGAGTGTCCCTGATAGATGAACGATCAGGCCTAAGAATTAGAAACACCTGGAAAGATGACAGTCGGCAACCTTGCCTGACGAAAAACGGACACACAGCACTCATGTTTATAATACCTTGTGAATTTAGCTGTGGCTACCTCCCCCGCCCCCCTTCAATTCAGCTACCCACTGGATCTCAGAGCTGGCATTCTTTTTTTTTTTAGAGACAGAGTCTCACTTTGTCATCCTTGGGAGACTGCCATGGAGTCGTAGCTCACAGCGACCTCAAATCTTGGGCTCAAGTGATTCTCTTGCCTCAGCCTCCCCAGGAGCTGGGACTACAGGCTGCTACCTCAACATGTGGCTGTTTTTAGAGTCAAGATCTCACTCCTGCTCAGGCTGGTCTTGAACTCCTGAGCACCAGCAATCCAGCCACCTCGGGCTCCCAGAGGGCCAGGATTACAGGATGAGCCACCACGCCTGGCAGGGCTGGCCTTTTTCCTTTCTTTCTTTGAGATGCCACGCCATTCTCTCCCTCCTTGCCCGTCCCCGACCATCTGCCCCCCTCCCACTCTCAGCTCTCTGTCCTCTTCTCTCTCTCTTTCTCATCTCTTACCTCCTACTCTCTTCCCTTTCTCTAACATAAAATAAATGCATACTTTCGTAGTCTAATCTTGGTGTAGAGAAATTCTTCTCTCCTCCCATGAACAGCACTTACCGAGCAACTGAGCATTTTCCGAACCCATCAATACCTTTCCACTTTCTCAAACGAGCTCTGCAGGGCAGGCTGGGCACAAAACCCCAGCTTTGGGGTCAGACACCCAGCAGCTGACCCTGGTGGAGGGTTCTCAATCTGTTCTGCTGTTCTGCTCACCCAAATTGCCCTGATCCTCACATCTGAGCATCACCACAGGACTTCAAGATGACCGAGACAGGACTGGTTCTACGTATCTTTGAGACGTTGCAAGAAGTGATTCTAAAGGGGTGTGATTGGCTGAGACTCTCAGATCCATTCCATTTCAGAATCTCTATAACATTCAAGGAGCCCCTGGGCTGCCCAGTTCTCTCCACCTGAATGTGGGGTTATTAAATGCTCTCTCCCTCTCCCCAGAGAAGGCAGTAAAAGGGCAAAAATTACCTGGGTAACTCAGAAAGGTCACTTGAAAAAGTTCAGGCTCTTGAGCCTTCTGCTGCCTCCTGTTTCCTATCAAACCAAGATTAAAGACTTTGTGACTTGTAAGATGTCAGAATCTCTACCACACTTGCTGTTCCTGCATACCTTACCCGGTCTCTGTCCTTCCCTGTCATGGGGACCTATGTACTGAAGTGATTCCAAAAACCAAATGATGTCACTCCTCTACATTCTCTTATAGCTCTTTTTATTTTATTTATTTATTCATATATACATTTTTGAGACAGTAAAAATTGCCCTAGGCTAGGGTGCTGTGGCTTCATAGCTCACAGCAATCTCAAATTCCTGGGCTCAAGCGATCCTCTTACCTCAGCCTCCCAAGCTGGGACTACAGGCGTCCACCACAATGCCCAGCTAGTTTTTCTATTTTTAGTAGAGAGAGGGTCTCACTCTTTCTCAGGCTGGTCTGGAACTCATGAGCTCAATCAACACACCTGCCTTGGCCTCCCAGAGTGTTAGAATTACAGGCGTGAGCCATAGTGCCCAACCCTTACATTCTCTTTCAAAGGGACGAGAAAGTACCTTCCCTTCTATTTCCATTGGCCTTCTAATAGCAATAAAATTTCTACACACTTCAAGAGTGTCCACCCAGATGGGGAAACATGAAGCCAGGAGTACAAATGTCCCCCAGGGAAGAGCATCTGTGTCGGGAAGAATGATTCTCAGGTACGAATTCATCACTGCCTCAGGTGGGACCACCCAGACTCTCCTTTGGAGAGTGGCCAGGACTGAATTTCTAGAGAGTTCCTTTCTTTTGGCTTGGATGGAATCAGGCAAGAAGAGGCTTCTGAGTATTTGCCTGCAGCCTAACCTCCCCTCCAGCGCTGGCCACACTCCTCTGCCTGGGGTTGTGGTTCCATTCTCTCCTCCATGGGAACTGAGAAAAGTCCAGAGGAGGAGGTTTCCATATAAAATAACATGAATGGGGCAGCGCCTGTGGCTCAAAGGAGTAGGGCGCCAGCCCAAGTACTGGAGGGGGCAGGTTCAAACCCAGCCCTGGCCAAAAACTGCAAAGAAAAATGAATGTTGTATCCTTGGAATACGGAAGAGACTCTCCACTGTTCTCAGTTTGGGTTATTCCTGCAGTCGGGACAGCAGAGTTTAGCACGTGGGAAACACTACACGTGGAGGGTTTGAGAGCCTGTTTGTTTAGCTGCTCTACCCCGAGATGACATTTAGGATTCCTCCTTCAGCCTGAAGTTAGGGAGGTAGGCGGGACAAGGCTGACCTTTGGAGTGGGATTTTCGTAAAATAAATAAACTGGATGGCAGCGTAGAAAAGTTACAAACCTCTTTAGAATGCCATATGTGAGCAACTTGTAAACAGTCCATAATATCACCTGCTGGGGTGACTTCAAGGAGGCTGCTGCAGAATTCTGTACGAACACAGCTTCTGCAATGCTGAACCATCTGGTAATGACAATTTATTCTCTAGTTGGCATAAGATGACAATTATAAAACATGTTACTACTGACTTCTGTCTGGAAACAGATGATCACGGCTCGCCCGTTGTGTGGGTGGGTGTGGAGCCCCATGGGTGCGGCTCGGCCATCCACGTGCGGTGTGGGTGGCGTCAGGAGAGGGATTAAAAAATGAGACGGGTGGTTTGTGGACATCCTCCTTCTACGAGTGAGATTTCAACAGCCACCACCACCATCAAAACCAAAAAAGGTTCTGAAGTTAAAAAAAAACTTGTTCCTTTAATAGTTAGATCTAATGTTTGGCCTTTTGTTTTTTCTTAAAGTTAACACATGTCTGTGTCATTCTTGGGGAGTAAGTGTGGAAAAAAAATATTAAATAGAAACTGTACCTTTTTCACAATTCTCTTATTTTCAGTTTCCTAATGATTAGTTTTAGAATGATCAATTCCAAAAAGGACAGTAAGGTCTTTCTCAGGTTCTATTTTACATAGAGAATGAGGAAAAAAAGAATGAAGAAAGAAAAAGAAAAAAGAAAGAAAGAAAGATTCATTTGATTTCCCATCAGACTCGCTTAGCATGGTCTCTTAGAAAAAAAATATTCCAGATTTCTCCAAAGTGGAGAAAAACGTGACCAGGGAAACATAACTAGATAGGAAAACGTGGGCTAATGGCTTTGTTAGAACAAACATGGACAAAAACTAGACATATTTTAATGTCATTATCCCCCATCCACCCAACATAAACCTTCCAATTGTACTTCTAATCAAGAATTTTTTCTTATGTTGTTACTTCCTGCCCTTCTGGGTTCCTATGATATGCGGTTTCCATCCTGGTCTCATCCTGTTTGGCCCCTTTGCGTAAAAGCGAAGGAGCCTGGCCCTTAGATTGCCAGGTCTTTTCAAAGCCCCCGAAGTCTGTAAACAGGAAAGATTTCCTCTAAGGCTGTGAGCCCCACCTTGATCAAAAGATGGCTCTTAGATAAGGACTTCCCCCCAACTGCCCAGACATTAGCACTTTCCAAATCTCATGCTCTCTTGGAGGGCGTACTACTGGGTATCAATGGCAGAGGTGCTGGGCACCTTGCCAGGAGTCCGAGGGCCACACAGAAATTGCAGGAAAAGTAAGCTGCTGAGAGTGGCCCAGGGGGAGGTCCCCTCCTGGTTACCAGCCAGAGACGTGAAATCGGATCACACTTCCGTGCAGAGTATGAAAGATTTCAGACACGAGAGCTGCGAGGTGCCCTGGCAACCCCGAGGACCAAGGTTTGGAAACAAGAATAATGACTCTCAAAATAGAGTAAGGATTTATCCCGGTGGTTAGTAAGTGGTCTGTTTTTGAGAAATGGGAACATATTCAGTGACCGATTAGTCAGAGACCTCATTCCGTGTAAAAGGACTGGGTATGTTTATTTGTAGTGTGAATGTTATAGGTACCATGTCATATTTCAAAGTTGGGTACATCTCTGCCCTTGGCAGCTCATCTTCCCTTGTGATTTCATTATAATCTACCCAATTCAAACAAAATCTGTCCCTCTACAGCTGCAATATTTTGCATTTCTTTCTAGTTAATCACACCTGTCTGTGAACCTGAGAGTGAAGCCGGAGAGGGCTAGAACAGAGCTTATCTTTTATCTTCTTTCCAAATTGGGCAAATAGATCAAAGAAGACCAGAATAAATAAACAAACAAACATTTTCAAAAGGCCTTCTTCTTTCCTGTTCCTTATCTTGGAACTCATCCTTCTTTGTTAATTACCTGACAGGAAAAAAGGGGGCTTTGAATTCTTATCGTACATTTCTCCTGCCACACGCAGTAAGCCTTTAATAGATTGCCTTCTTGCATTTGCTATCTCATTGTTTGGATAAACTTCATCTTCTGAAATAGATTATAAATGCTGAAAGCCCAGAAAGCCCAGGGGATCACAGCATAGTCCTCTGCGCCTTCTTTCTGCACTCCATAGGTACTGACGGGGCAGTAACCATCTCATGTTTAAACTCTACCTTATTTCATTTCTAATTGACAGTGGTCCGGGATCTATTTCATTATTATAGGGAAAGGAAGTAATGAGACCAAAACATGTCGGTGACACTATGTCGGAGGCTGGCGCTTAATGAGAAGAAAGGAAACGTTCACGTTTTGCCCACACAACCAAACTGGGTACTAAATTAGAAAACCTTTTATGTACACTTGACTCATAGCATTTTCCATCTCAAACCATATAATAATCTGTTTACAACTCCTGTCTTCCCCACCGATTGTATGTAATCCTCTCAAGGACAGTAAGAAAGGGTTGGTCTATCTTTCAATACACTCAAAAAGATTTTTTTTTTCCTGAATAACACAAATAATACAGGCGTGGTGACGAGAAAGGAGAAATTTGGATTCTGCTTCCTTTTTTTTTTTTTTTTTTCAAATCATGAGAATCTGGTTTTGCTTCAAGATATAAATTGGGGATTCAATCGGATCACATGGGGGAGCAAGCATTTCCTGTGTGGTTCTTCGCTGTTCTTGGGAAATAATGAAAATGTAATTTGGTGAACACTCACACAAAAGCCAAACAGTTGGAAATCACTGGAACACATTAGGGCATGAGGGTAATTAGGTTAGGAGTTGACCCAAGACATGTTCTCATTAAAATTCTTTCTATTTGGGGTCTTGATTCCTTCTTCTCTTGCTGATTGACTTCTCATTTCCCTGAATGAAGCCCCCGCCTCCAGATGGACTGTGTCATCGCTGCAAAACATTGAGAAAGCAAAGAAGACGATAGGGAAAGAAGACTAACACCACCCAAAGACAACCTTGGGAGCATTTTGCCTTCTGTGGGCTGTCGATCAGCCTACTCTGCTCTGTTTTACAAGACCTCTCTTGGAGACCCCCTCTTTCAGAGGCCTTCCAACAAGGAAGGGCTACTTTACTTATTTATTCATTCATTTGCCAATGTTCTTCAGCATTGGGGGCACCAGAATCTCAGTGGACAAGGACAGGCCCCTAGCAGTTTTTCCAATGATATTATCCAGTTAAAACTTAGCTTTGTAATAAGCTGTATCTTTCATCCCATGCTCTGGGGGAATATAATGAGAATGAGCCCATCTAAACCAAAAGCATGTGGCTGGCACTCAGTGATTTACCCTTCCCTATTTTATGTGCATTCAATTCAATGTAGGTCTGAGCCTTCACGGCAATGCATGGCACCCTTCACAGATGGCATCTGGCCACCACTCCAAAGCTGCTGGTGGAAGGGAGGCTTGCTACGTTTCTGAGGCAGTCTGTCACCAGCATAGAAATAGAGCAGAAAACCATATGCATTGAGTCTAAGCAATGACACCTCAACAGGAAAGCATCCATACAACCAGATTGATGTAAAGCCATGGAAACAGTCCAATTAATTCTATGTAATTGAAGGATGGTTTGCTGTAGAAAAATGCACGTCGGGATGGTGCGTTCTGTCAAGTTACTCTGGGACAGGAAAGACAACTGCTTCACAGTACTTGGGAAAAGTGGTGTGAATCCATGATTCAGGGCAGCGTTTTTCAACCTTATTTTTTAATCTCCTGGCACACTTGAATCTATAGTTAAACTCCCCCAGCACGCTTAAATTATGTTGATCAAAAAAAAAAAAAGATTTAAAACAAAAGAACATATTTACTGTGCTTTGAGCTTCTTTTGAAAATAATTTAATTCATGATCTTTAAAAATGTTTGCGGCACACTGGAGAGCCTGGCGCGGCATGCTGGTTGAAAATCCCTGACTTAGGGTGAACTCGCTGGCAGCTCAGCTCTGAAGCTCTTCGGTTATATATTCAGGTGAGCAACAATTCACAACATGTGCTGAACTACATTTGTACAAACATATCTCATCTACAAAAATCATTTTTAAAAATGTGTGCATCTTTCAAGTAGAAACAGCCCAAGATGGAACCTGGACATCCCAGGGAAATAATACTTTAAGAAAGTTGGAAGTCTTATCATGGCAGAGTAGGGCTATCACCACTGCTACCCATTGGTCCCTGTTCTTCTTTTTAGGATGACATTTAAGGTTAAGTCACAATCCCCCCTGAAGGACTAACTGCAGAAGGGGTACAGGTATCCCAAAGCACCAGATTGTGAATATGTGCTACTTAGAACAAACAACAAGTAAGAAAAACAAGATGGCTAAAGAGGAAGTGTTTCTGCTGAGATCGTTGTCCCAGAAATCAGGAGAATCAAATTCTCAACCACAGACCCCACTCACTGGGCAAGTCACTCGCTGCCTAAACTCCACCCTTCATATAGACAGGACAAATTCTCTGCTAGCTGCCAATTGTATGTGGATACATTTGTGGGTACATTTTTTAAAATGTGTGTTATTGACCAAAAGCTTATGATGACGGAAACACAATTTGGGATCTTTTAATTAAAAAAAAAAATAAAAAGGACTTCTCAACAAAATTTTAACTGCAGCTATTACACATGTATGGTGTGTGTGTGCATGCAGGAGAGCTATTGTTTATATTAATTTGCAAAGGTTAAATCCATTTCCACCCCCCCCCCCCGACTCTTTATTGCTTGCTTGGGCTAGCCCACGAGCACGCTTCTGTTCTTGGCAGAGAGCTATCTACAGCCAGCTCACATTGTTTCTCTAGTGTAAATAAAGGAGGCACGAACAATGAGCATAAAACCACTGTTGGACTCAGACGGAGTGTTTACTGAGGCAGCTGCTTTTGCATTCTGGGAGTCAGAAGGGTATGTGCATGTGTGCGTGCATTCGTGTGTGTGCATGTGTGTACATGTGCAAGCCCCTGCATCTATGTAAATATCTGACAGTCCCTGAAAGCAGTCCCTTCAGCCTGTTTTTTAACATGAAGATTCTGTATTCAAAGCACCTTCAGAAGCTAGAAAAGAACAAGGCAGTGGGCGGCAACCACTAAATTAATACGGTGAAATATATTTTATCTCTGTGGTTAACTTACAAGTTTCCTTGACAGATAACTGGTAATTACCTACGACCCAGTGGCATTGTTTAGGAAATGATGCCTAGTTTATTTCCTTCCTGTTTTACACTTTTATTAAAGGTAATCAATGTTGTCTTTTAGTTGCCCTGTAAAGGGTCACCTAAGGAAAAGCAATTGTATGCTTAACATCTGGGAAAAATATTCCCTGTTGGGTAGGTTTCATGAGAACAAAGTATTTTTCAGATGATTTTTTTCTTTTTTTTGTCCTTCTAGCTTCGAGCTTTGTTTTCCTAAGAATTGTGTAGAAATGCTGGAATTAATGAGTGGTGGAGGCTATGATTGAGTTTGTATACATGGGTGTGACTGCTTTTGTGGGAACTGGGCTGAATTTCTCAAGAAAACACACTAAGAAAAGATTCAGGGCCAAGCTACAGCTGCCTGGCAGAGGCCAACAGAAGCCCGACTTTATAGACTTCTCCATACTCTGCATATGTCGAAACAACGGGCTGATTCATTGCTTCCTTGCTTGGTTTCCAAATAGCTTTGCTATAAAGGCAGATTTACTCCCTTTCCTAGACTATCACTGAGTTTCAGAATCCCACAGTCTCAAATCTTCCTAAAGGGAATTTTGCAAAGCATGGCTCCTGATTCTTGACAGCTGCACAATCAAATCTTCTCACATGACCACAGGATTTTCAATTAATACAGAGGTCAGCAAAATATGGCCTGTAGACTAAATCAGTCTAACTGCCTGTTTTTGTAAATAAAGTTTTATTGGAACACAGCCATGCTCATTCATTTGCCTTTTGTCTAGGCGACTTTTACACTAGGATGACGCAGTTGAGCAGTTGAGCTAGAGGCTGTCTTGCCAACAAAGACTTAAGTATTGTTAGGTTCTTTTCAGGATGTGTGCCAACTCCTCATTTAAAATACTAATTTATGACATAAAAAACTTGTGGCCCAGTGAGTAGGGCTCCGGCCCCATATACCGAGGGTGGGGGGTTCAAACCCAGCCCCGGCCAAAGTGCAACAAAAAAATAGCCAGGTGTTGTGGCAGGCACTTGTAGTCCCAGTTACTCGGGAGGCTGAGACAAGAGAAATGCCTAAACCCAGGAGCTGGAGGTTGCTGTGAGCTGTGAAGCCATGGCACTCTACTGAGGGTGACAAAGTGAGACTCTGTCTCAAAAAAAAAAAAAAAATTTGAAAACATACATGCAGTTTTAAAGTTAATCTCACACCAACCTCCCCTACCTTCATGAATTACCCTCTCACAGGGGTATGCAGCTGGTGGGCCACATGTGGATTATGTGAGGACCTTTTTGCTTATCTCTAGTGGCAGATATCAGGAAAATTATACAGGGGCCTTTTTTTTTTTGCTCATCAGCTTTCGTTTGTGTTTGTGCATTTAATGTGTGGCCCAAGACAGCTCTTATTCCAGTATGTGGCAGAGGAAAAAAAAGAGTTGGACACCCTGCCAATGAGTTGGACTATGAATCAAAAGTCTTAGTACTATCCTTATTCTTTGGTTCAAGAACTATGCTTCTCGAAATCTCTTCTAAAGAAATTCTGAAGGATACATAAAGGCTTCTGCATACAGATGTTCATTCCATCACTATTTACAATTCTTTATAATTCTGAACAATTAAAAACATCCTAAATATCCTCAAATAGTTTAGATAAAAATTATTATTTTGAAAAGATAATGTGATTCGAAAAGGCTTGCTTTACAAAACATATGAGTCTAATATAATGCTTAAAATATAATTTCAAGACAAAATGGTAGGATAAAAGCTGTCTACAGAGAATAATCTCAATTTTTTTAAACATCTGCACAGTTTTATTTCATTTATTTATTTTATCACTCCGTCGCCCTGGGGAGAGTGTCATGGTGTCATAGCTCACACCAACCTCAAACCCTTTGGCTCAAGCGATCCTCTTGCCTCAGCCTCCTGAGTAGTGGGAACTCACAGATGCCTACCACAACGCCCGGCTATTTTTAGAGACAGGATCTCGCTCTGGCTCAGTCTGGTCTGGAACTCCTGAGCTCCAGCAATCCACCCTCTTTGGCATCCCAGAGTGCTAGGGTTATAGGTGTGAGCCCCTGAGCCTAGCCATATTTTTAAACACACAAAAAACTGGGCTGAAAGAAGATATACCAAAATATAGACAGTTGTTGTCTTTGGATGGTAGAATTACAGGTGATTTCTCTTCTTGTATTTTTTGAATATTTAAAGGAGAAGTATTCGTTATGTTTCCATAATATACATACAGTCTCAGTGTTGAACTCCATTAAGAGTTTGTTGTACAAAATATGGAATTTGCCAAATAATGGAGAACAATTTTATTTAGAACTTTAAAAATTATAATTTTTTTCAAAATAATTCACATACATTGAGTTTAAAAAAAGTAATTCTATAAAATATATACTTTAGAATTTATTGAAAAGAAAGAAAAGAAATCCGAACGTTGTCATTGGTCTTATGTAACTATCAACTTTTAAAGTTTACTTCTGATAATTTGTGCTCAAGAGAAATAAATGCGTGCCAGATGCAGTGGCTCATGCCTGTAACCTAGCACTCTGGGAGGCGGTGGTGGGTAGATTGCTTGAGCTCAGGAGTTGGAGATTAGAGCCAGAGCAAGATCCGGTCTGTAAAACTAGCTGGGTGTTGTGGCAGGCACCTGTAGTCCCAGGTACTTGGGAGGCTGCAGCAAGAGGATCACTTGAGTCCAAGAGTTGGAGGTTGCTGTGAGCTGTGATGCCACAGCACTCTACCCGGGGTGCACAGAGTGAGAACTCTGCTCAGGAAAAAAAAAAAAAAAAGAAAGGAAGGCAGACTTTTTTTAAATTTAAGGTACAAACATAATTTATTTCAAATAAAGCTCTTCTCTGCCTTTCCATGGTTAGTTTATTTCCAAAAGGGCCTGTGTGAGCACACGAATTCAAGTGGTAGATGGGTGGCTATATGATACCACTTTGTCCTCAAGCTTATGGCATTGTGACTGACTGAGCCACTGCTTTCCAAGTTTTCTCAAATGTGCTACAAGTGGCCACTACTAATCATCAGAAGCATCAAGTGATATCAAACATGACAAGATTGCATACTGGCTTTGGCAACTTAGCTCTAGCTTTCTCCCTTCCCTAAGACTACATGGCGAAACGCATTACGTTTGATCCATCTTGTTTCAAAAGCAATAGAATATTCTGAATGCATTTCTTTCATGCAGAAGAAGACAAGGGCCGGGTGGGGTGGCACATGGCTATAATCCTAGCACTATGGGAGGCCAAGGCAGGTATACAGCTTGAGATCAGGAGGTTGAGACCAGCCTGTGCAAGAGCAAGACCCCACCTCTATTAAAAATAGAAAAATTACCTGGGTGTGGCGGCACACGCCTGTAGTTCCAGCACTCTGGGGGGCAGAGACAGGTAGATTGCTTGAGCTCAGGAGTTGGAGACTGGCTTGAGCAAGAAGACTCTATCTCTACTAAAAATACAAAAACCAGCCTGGTCCAGCTACTTAGGAGGCTGATGCAAGAGGATTGCTCAAGCCTAAGAGTTTGGGGTTGCTGTGAGCTATGATGCATGGCACTCTACCCAGGGCAACAGAGTGAGACTCTGTCTCAACAAACAAACAAAAAAACCCCAACAAAATGAAACAAAAAGATTTACACTTTTATGGTCTGTGTTTCTTCATACGCGTTCAGTGCTAACTGCCTTGTGTTAGGACACATTTATTGCCCCCAGGGCTGAATGAAACTGCTTTCTCAAGAGTCCCCCAGCCTAGATATGGCATCTCCCATGCCCACACTTTCCTTTCTAGTACCTAATATCATGAATCACACTTATCTTTATGAAGTGCTCACTTCAACAGCATTCAGTAGTGAGACTCCATTCCAACCCTCCAACATTGCTATCTCTCTCCTCCCATTTTTCTTCACGCGCTTTCTATACATCACTCATCCCACAAAGGTGGCTTTTTGTTAAGGTCCTCACCTCCCACTTGCTCTTCTGACAAACGTCTATTTCTACAACTTCACTTAACGGTTGATCCCTGAACCTCTGTGTCCAGCTGAGTCCAGTTTCCCCTCTCTCAAGTTCCTGTTCGAATATCTCAATTCGAAATGTTTAAAAGCATCTCAAAATATCTGAAATGGAACTACTGTTTTGCTTTTTTTTGCTCTTTATGTTGCTGGTCTCACTGTTCTTTCAGACTTGAAGATGGAGACGTCTGTATCATCATTAACTAAGAACCCAGTCTCCGACTTCTATCACTGTCAAGTTCTTCCCACGTCTCCTGGAAAGTATTTCTTTCTATCTAGTTTTACTACCTCTAGCCACCTTCAGGGAGTGACTGTGGAAAGAAACGAGGAAGCAATGGAAAAATAAACCATTCTATTCTATTCGTTTATTTTGTCCTTAGTATTTGTTGAGTAATTATTATTTTAGACCCTGATTTGGGATATAGGGAAGGCAAGATCTCCCATATATTCTTTTTACCCTGTTTAATTCTTGCCACCTGGACAGCCTGTGAAATAGCTGCTAAGACTATAAATCAAAGAGAATGATTTGGTTTAGTCCTCGGGGAAGAGATGAGGACTGTCACTCTGGAGCATGTGGCCCAGTAGGCTGGACAGTGCAAAGGGGTTGACTGGGACCTGTAGCTGTAGGCACAGAAGATGAACACTGAAGTTAAAGCTAGGCAGTATGTGTCTTGTGTGGGGGAAAAGCATATGCTGGTCAAATGTCCAGGTTTCAGGGATTGAATGATCTTGGGAAACAGAGTAGCCCAGCTCAGCACTGAATCCTAGAGGGTCTAGAATCTCAGCACAGGGTTACAAGGAGAGAGCACCAGCACCCAGGAGTAGACCTGCTGCTTAGCCAGCCATTGCCTCAGCCAGACGTTTCTCATATTGTTTAGAGTGAGATCCAGGTCCCAAGTGGGCCTGCCTTGGAACATGCAGGTGGAGATAATGAGGATTAGGAAGCTGGAGAGGCATGGAAGCCACCCAAAGGACAGCCCTGATGTAGCAGACCTCTTCTGTTTATCATCATCTCTTTAGAGCAGAAATGCCACAGGGCAGGGAACAATGCCTGTTGTGTTCACCGCTCTATCACCAAAACAGTGATGGGCATGCACTAGGTGGCCAGTAAATACTTATTTGGGTGCAGTCACTTATGCCTATAATCCCAGCGCTTTCAGAGGTGAAGGCCATAGTTTGATTGAGACCAGCCTGGGCAACACAGCAAGACCCCAACTCCATTCAAAAAATTTTTTAAACTTAGCTAGGCATGGTAGCATGCAGCTGTAGTCCCAGCTATAAGAGGTTACAAGGTTGGAGGATCACTTGAGCCTGGGAATTTGAGGCTGCAGTGAGGTACAGCGAGCTATGATGAAGCCACTGCCCTCCAGCCTAGGCAACAGAGTGAGAGCCTGTCTCTAAAATATAAATAAATACTTATTGAATGAATGGGTGAATGAATGAATGCAGTAGGCAGCCAAGTTTCCAGAGGAAGGAGGAATTTTGGTGTCCTGAGAAAACAATGCTTGAGAAAAGTGCCTGAATCTCCCCCAACTTGCAAGTTTGTGAGTTCTGGATTTATTACCACACGTTTTTTTTTTCTAAGCACATGTTGTGATGAATGTTTAACAGTGAACTCACGCTCACCATCAATCTCAGGGCTTGTATTATATTCCATATATAAACCAAA
The DNA here is from genome assembly GCA_963574655.1 of Perodicticus potto. Taxonomy (NCBI): domain Eukaryota; kingdom Metazoa; phylum Chordata; class Mammalia; order Primates; family Lorisidae; genus Perodicticus; species Perodicticus potto. The sequence goes on along the minus strand of CAUYRH010164869.1, from coordinate 33,621 downwards.
CCCTAAAACAACATTGATAAGAAACATGAATAGTTGCAATCTCAAGGTTAGTCTCAGGAAAGACGTAATGGCAAAAATAATGGGGGTTGACAGTTCAAATTCTTTTTTTAAATCCCAGTGTTTAGAAATACTAGACATTTTCCAATTAATGGTGGGAACAATCTAAATAACTTTAGAGGTTAGTCTGCTGTTGATCATTTGCTTTAAAAATAAAACCATGGCTCAGGAGGACCAAGGAGAGGGGAAAAGAACAATTAGTAGTATATTCATTCATTTCAGAGCCTGTTTATATCTGCATCTTGAAGGGACCGCATTTATTACTGTTTCAAACCAAGTTCCTCCCATCTGTAGTAGAATCACTAACAGGGCTCTTTAATCTTTACTGGTGACAAATGTTTAAGTTTAAGTTGCTCCTAAGTGCCTCATCAGAGGTGCTAAGGAAGCACTTGTAAGGAGGGACGGCAAGTTTTAAACATATCCCTGTCCTTGTTGAGCCTTTGGTGAGTTGCTTTATCTTTCAACATTTTGTTTTATTCCATTTCAAAATGGGTCTGGTACAAATAAACAATTTCCCGAGGATGTGTGAATTAACCGGTGGTTATAAAGAGCTTTAAAATGATGATGTGCTATCAGTGCTAAGTCAAATTATGAAATTGCACCTTTGCAAAAATGCTATTGTGGGAATAAATGAATCCGAATATTGTATTTACAGAGTGATTTGCTTCTGAAATAGAATATTCATAATGGGCCTCAGCAGGCGACAACAAAGTGCCATCTTATCTCCTGTTGATAGACCACAATTTCAGAAAATTATTTTTACAATGGCATCTGAATAAGCTCCTTAATTTGAGACTGTTTTACAAATAGGTACATAGCTTATTACATAGCTTACACCCGCCTCTGAGACTCACAGAGAGTGAGTTGGGATTCGTTAACAAAATCGCTGTTGTCCTTCTGTTGTATTTTTTTCAATGTAATTTCTACTCTTTACAATCTAATTCTAACAAGCCACATTGAACAAAAAGATAAGGTAAAAGCTACCTTTGTGTTAGTGATCAAATCCAAGGTTAGGTTAATACTTGGGTTATCAACTGCAGCTAAATTATACCTCAAACTTGGCCTGCAGCTCAAACCGCTCACTCCTACGCGGGAGTTCTGACTGCAAATGTTGTATACAATGACAGCAGAACAGTGCTGTGTATTTCGGAGGACCACATAACCCCAGTTCTTGTAAATAACTCATAAGCTGCAATGTGTTTGTGGGTATGACTTAAGGTCAAAAAGTAGACAATTCCCTAGAATAAATTTTCCCAAAGTAGAATCTAAAACATCTGAGAAAGTTTAGAAGTAGAAAATGGACATAAAATGTAAGTTTTTGTGAAAGATAAGCAAGACGTGGGAAGAAGACAGTTGCAAAAGGCAATAAGGGGATGGGCTGTGATGGAGCTTCTTAGATATAGAAAAAAAGAAAGCAAAATCAAGGTGGAGGGGTTTGCCGAAGGCCAAAATAAAGACCCAGTGATCATGGTCATGGTCAACTATCAGAAAAGACATCTTTGGAATGTGCTTCCCACAGGGGTGTCCAGCCTTTTGGCTTTTTCTCTGGATCATGTTGGAAGAAGAGTCGTTTTAGGCCACACATTAAATACACAAACACTATCAAAAGCTGATGGGCAAAAAAAAAAAAAGAAAGGTCCGTGCATTAATTTTCGTGATATCTGCCACCACAGAAAAGGCAAAAAGTCCTCATGTAATCTGCATGCAGCCCATGGACCATGGGTTGGACACCACTATCTGAGTTTATGGCAAGAGGATTCCCTTGGAGAAATGGAATTCTGTTATACTAGAGCCAAAAATAAAACAGGCTTAAAGAGAAGAACCCACTCTACTCATTCCAGGCAAGGAAACAGAGGCCCAGAAAGCTTCAACACTTGAGTCCACAGCTAACTTATATAGAGGCCGAGTGACTTCTGGAACTCAGGATCACAACGCACACCCCGGGGGCAGCACACAAGAAGCGACATCGTTCATTAAGTAAGTTTCTCAAGAGAACCACCAATGTGGTCCACAAAGGACAGCCCAACTGAGACTAAGCTGGGAGGACCACCGGGTGGTGCTCCTTCCCCTGCCACAGCTAATCCTTCATCCTCCTGGAAAGACTTTATCATCTAAATCATTCTGCTCTGTGGGTGCAGAGAAACTAAGGATGTGGGGATGAGGGAGTGCTCTCCATGTGTTTCTAGAATATATAAGTAGCAGAAACATTTGGGACTATCCTAGAAAAATAAGTGTAAGATTAGGGGAATTAGAGGAGGCTGGGCTTACTTGGTGCTGTAGGTATCAACATGCACCTGTTACGTCTTTGCCTTTTTCTGTTGGACTGGCATCAGCCCTTTGTGCCATGTGATGTTAAGAAAAGCTGAGGACACACTGGTATGGTAGGAGAGGTGTGAGCCCAGGGAGCAGCGGAAACCCCTCGATGCCCACTTCCGAAAATGCTCTGCCCAAGCATGCCTGGATAGTTCCATCTACCACTTCTCTAGGTAGCTTCTGGGACTTGTTATTTTTCCAGTATAGATTAGCATATTTACACCATCCTGCAAGAAACGCATCTCACTGTTAACTTCTCGAAGGGAGAAGTTCACTTTGTGTATCTTCCCCAGCAAGCCCCGCTGTGAAGTTAACATGCGCATTTACTGGTGTTGCCAGCTGGAAGGGAAGCAGGCTTTAAATTATTTGTGTTTAATTTATGTAAAGGTGGTTTGGATGTGAGCCCAGATGTGCATATACAATAGACTGAGTTTACAGAATTGTGACACAAAGTCCCAAGAGTTGTGGGGATGTCAGAGAACACTCAGCAATCAGGACATACACCTACAATGTTAATACATTTTATGCCTCTAACTCCAAAACAGATTATGAAGATGATGGTGAGACAGAAAGAAAAGTTTTCAGTCAAGTACTACTTTGGCATATATATATATGAGATTTATTTTTGAGATTTAGATTTAGATTTTTTTTGAGATTTAGCTAAAGTTACTCAAATGTAGAGGTTTTTTAGAGCAAAAACATAAAGCTGATTTCACTACCCAAGAAAATAACGAGTCAACCATGCAAATAAGAAGAATAACTAAGCATTTTATAAGTCAGTTAAGTAAAAGCTTTGCCCAAAGAGAGAAGACTTTGTTTTCCTGTGCTAGATAAATGCACTGTGTAAGACTAGTCCGATGCCTATCAGTCAGTTTAATTCAGCAAGGATTAATCGAACACCTATTATAGGCAAACCACTATGCAGTCTCTGTTTGTGAATATGGTATGTTCTAGTTGGGTGAACAGCAGAGAATGTTAATGATTGGGTACCGTATGTAATATCATAAGGAACATGGATGGTACATAAACATGGTCCTAGGAGGTGTCACAGACAGGGAAAGAGAGACCACACTTAACTGGTAGCTGGTTATCTAAAATTGTCCTATGAAGGAAGCATCATTGCAGATGGAACTGGGATGATGGGTATCAATTTTTTTTTTTTTAGACAGAGTCTCACTATGTCGCCCTGGATAGAGTACCGTGGTGTCACAGCTCACAGCAACCTCAAACTCTTGGGCTTAAGCGATCCTGTAGCCTCAGCCTCCCAAGTAGCTGGGACTACAGGTGCCTACCACAACACCCAGCTATTTTTTGTTGCATTGGGGGTTAGCTGGCCAGGGCCAAGTTCAAACCTCCCACCTTGGTGTATGTGGCTGGAGCCATAACCACTGTGCTATGGGCACCGAGCCTGGAGGGTATCATCTTAGCAGGGAGCCCCTACAAAAAGGCTTGGGGGAAGTTGGAGTGAGTTTGAAGAACTACAAGGTGACCTCCTTGATGAGAATGCATAAGAGAACAGGAGACAAGGCTAGAGAGACAGGTGGGAGCTCCACTGGGGGAAGTTAAGAAGCACAAATGTGAGGAAGAACAGGAAACTCTCAAAGCTTCTAAGCAGAGGGCAAGATGGCAGAGAGCCCCTTTGGCAAGCTAATGCAATAGTGTCAGGGTGGATTAAAAAGTGTTAGCATTTGGGTGTTGGCAGTAGAAATAAGCAGCAGAAAGTATGGGAGACATCAGAGCCATGTCACTTAGAAGTCTTTAAACCAAGTGGAGTTTGGAGGGCAAACAGAAATCAAGAGATGTTCCAAAGTTTCAAATTAAGATAAGCAGGAAATGAAAAAATCAAAGAAAGAGAGAGAAAAAGGAACAGACGTCATCTGCATGGAAAGGTGTGAAGATTGATTTGTAATTTGTGGAAATGGTCAGCTATCCAGGTGACAACATCACCCAGAAAGAGCCTGGAAGTTTGAGTCCTAGGCTTAGATCAGTTGTGGGGGAGGTTGGGTATTATTAGCTGGATCAAAAATGTTGTCCAGGGGCTCCACACCCGTAGCTTAGGAGTTAGGGCACCAATCACATACAATGGGGCTGGTGCGTTCGAACCTGGCTCGGGCCTGCTAAACAACGACAACTACAACAAAAAAATAGCTGAGCGTGTGGTGGGTGCCTGTAGTCCCAGCTACTTGGGAGGCTGAGGCAAGAGAATTACTTAAGCTCAAGAGTTTGAGGTTGCTGTGAGCTGTGATGCCACAGCACTCTACTGAGGGCGACATAGTGAAACTCCATCTCAAAAAAAATAAAAATGTTCAGGGACTAGAAATTGGGGCAGAGGCAAAACCTTGGCCAATGCCTATGTTTCATGGTTGGAAGAGAAAGAGAAGCAAAAAAGAGAAGTGGCCAGAGAAGTGGGGAGAAAAACAAAATGACACAGTAGAGATGATGTCAACTAGAGAAGGAGAAAAGCCACCAACAGGAGGGAGTGGCCCATCGTGTGTGATGCTACACGAAGGTTGAAGAAATTAGAACCACAAAACGGGCTAAGGCTTTGGAGCAGTGGGAGATTCCCTGGAGTTTATCATGTGAGCAAATGGTTTCAGTCAAGTGGGGTGGACAGAAATGACACTGAAGAAGATCAAGAGAGAAACTAGAATTCTGGATTGGAGTTACCATTTTCAATACTGTCGTGAGTCATAGGAAAGAGAGAGAGAGATGAAATATTTGTTTGTAGGGTAATAAGGTCCAAGGAGGTGAAGACCAGTTACACCATGAAGGGTGAAGATCCGAATAGTTACACCAAAAAGAAAGCAAATCCCTTCTGCTGGATGGATCTCCCAGCCATACCTGCAGCCATTTCGAATGGAAAAGGGCTAAGGGTACTTGCCATTCATGAGGGCGAAGTGAGAACAAATGGTTAAAACAGTGATCTCTTCTCTGGCACGATTCCAAGATCTTTCCTGCAAACAAGTTCCTTGACCTTGGCACTCAACCCCACGACCCCTTACCACCACTATTGGAAAATCTGTCATAACCAGAAAGGAGGGAAGGAGGTGGCAAAGTTAAAGGACCTGGGGCTACTAGAACCAGCGGTAATGGGGTAGACCACCAGTTTAAACACAGTTATTTTTTCCCAGCTGCCTTTCCCTGTGAATTTATGCTATAAAATCCATGTGGTTTCCTGTTTCTTGGACATGAACATATTGATACTGTTGGGTTGAAGTGACTGGGAAGGACCAGCATCCATGTGGAATAAACACAAAGCTATTGGCCCCACCTTGCTATTTAACTATACGCTTGTTTGCACTCTGAATAGACTGACCCTATTTACAAGTTCTCAGGCATACACAGGAAAATAATAATTTTTTTAGAGCCATTAATGCTATTGTCATCATCCAGTTTGTTAAACTGATAGCAACTTCTATGAGATTTTGCAGAAACTCCAACCCTCTAGATTTTTAGAAGACCATGATTATGACACAGGTAACCAGTCAATTTGTTATAGGAACACCAGAAATTCTGGTTGGCTGAATACATGCTGAGCACAGATACTATCTCTATTGTGTGGCTCTGCAGAGTGCTTTTGAAATATTTATAAGTGTCCCCTCCTGAGGATGCAGACATTTTTGTTTACGGTCTGAACTTATTTTAAGGAATGATACCTGCGGATGCCCTTCCTGTTATAGTAATACCTAGGTTTTATTTAACATACTTCTCTTGTATTCTTAAGATACTTCCACATGCATTATCTCATCAACACCGTGTTATTGAGAGAGCTAGAGGAAGGAAAGAATATTTGGTTCGGAATGGAAGCTGTAACGAGGCAGAGTGTTAGTCAATCAGAGCCTGATGTAGGCAATCTAGTCATGGTCGCATCTTCTTGAGATGCACGGACCGACCTTGTCAAAGAGACCAGAATTAGCAGCGCCATCCTCCAGCCATTCGCATACGGGACCAAGCCCAGATGACCTGTCTCCTGTCGCCCAGATGACCTGTCTCCTGTCTCCCAGATGGGAACGAAGGGCAGAGGTACAATTATAATCCACATCCCTAATTGTCTCCGGAATCCTTTTTCACAGGGAGCTGCTAGCATAATCCCCTGACAAGCAGAAATCCCCAGCCTGCATTAATGAACTAACACACACATCAGGTATGAGGGTGTAACAACAGAAGAGGGAGATTAAGATGTGTCTTAAAGCAGTGGTCCCCGGCTTTTTTTGGTTCCAGAGACCAGTTTCATGGAAGACAATTTTTCCATGGACTGGGGCCGGGGTAGTGGGATGGTTGGGGATGGTTTGGGATGATTTGAGTGCATTACATTTATTGTGCACTTTATTTCTATTATTATCACATTGTAATATACAATGAAATAATTACATAACTCACCATATGTAGGATCAGGGGGAGCTTTCAGCTTGTTTTCCTGCAACTAGATGGTCCCATCAGGGGATAATGAGAAATGGTGTTGCTTATGCCCCCAAAGTGTGTTGCTTATGTCCTCTGCTCCACCTCAGGTCATCAGGCATCAGGTTCTCATAAGGAGCACACAACCCAGATCCCTCACATGCAGTTTACAGTAGGGTTCCTGCTCCTATGAGAATCTAGTGCTGCCTCCTATCTGACAGGAGGAGAAGCTCAGGTGGTGATGCGAGTGATGGGAGTGGCTGTAAATACAGATGAAGCTTCGCTCCCTTGCTATTTGCCCACCACTCACCTCCCATGGTGCAGCCGGCTCCTAACGGGCCATGGACTGGTACTAGTATGTGGTCTGAAGGTTAGGGAGCCACACTGTCTTAAAGGACTGAACCTATGTATCCTAATCATTACTCAATAGTCTCCCCAAAATGGACAAAGAAATTGGTATTGGGAGAAAGGGGAAGGAGAATGCAGAACATTTCCTTGGGAAAAAAGAAAAAGTTCCAATCAAGTGCTAAGGTGCTAAACAAAACCCACTCCCCCTTCCCTCAGCCTGGGGTCATCACTCATTGGGAAATAAAATTATGGGCAGCAAAGAGCTGCTGGCACAGGCGTGATGATGCAAGGGGCACCCACAGAGCCAGGGCAGAAATATATACCGAGCATCACGGTTAAGCTTTGCAACCTGGTCCCACAGTGTAACAATGGAAAAGAGAGCATGCGGTATGTGTACAAACACACACCTGCTCTGTGCTGCCCTGTCCCTGTACAACCCATCTGTGGCTTCTACCTGTGCTTCTGGTGATTGAAGCCTCCAAAATTTAAATTCAGATGCCTCTGACCAAGCTGGAGGTGAAGGAATGGATGTGGCTAGACTCCCTGAGTGGAGAAATGCACCCTCCCACCCACCTCAATGTCTGGGGGGTGAACATCGTAAGTCCTTTCCTACGGTGCATCTTAGAAGGGTGGAACTTACTAAATGTAGAGTACCAATGCCTACGTATAGTGATTGTGAAAATGCCATGAAGGCTATGTTAAACAGTTCGAGGAAAATATTTCAGATTGTATATGAAGTCAGCACATTGTGCCCCATGATTGCACTAATGTACACAATTATGATTAAAAAAAAACAAAAAAGGTCATCGTTAGGACAGACCACCCACTTGAGTAGTTATCAAAATTGCCCCTTTCACTCTGTCTTCCCCCAAGTTTGCTGGGCTCTTCACCATACTCTGTAGTGGGAACCACAACTCTGCTCAGGGAAACACTGTGTTTTTCACCCCTCAGTGCAACATAGACCTGATTTCAATTTCAATGAAAGTGACAGCTGTTTAATTAAACCAGTACCTATATGTGTCAAGCGCACTGCAGGAGTTTGGAGCACAGAAATGTAAGTAAGACACGGTTTCTGCCTTCACCGAGGCCACGACCCAATGGGGAGACAAACGCTTATCTATACATTTAGAACAAAGACCAGATAGAAACAGATAGTGGGGAGGCCTCTAGAGTGCTCTAGGGTCAGACCATCGAATTAATCAGGACTTGTCATTTTTACTGGCTGCCTGTTTTTGTTTTTTGAGACAGAGTCTTACTTTGTCACCCCATGACATCACAACTCACAGCAACCTCAAACTCTTGGGTTCCAGCAATGCTCTTGCCTCAGCCTCCCAAGTAGCTGGGACTACAGGAGCCCACCACAACACCCGGCTATTTTTAGAGACAGGGTCTCACTCTTGCTCAGGCTGGTCTCGAACTCCTGAGCTCAAGCAATCTTCCCACCTAGGCCTCCCAGAGTGCTAGGATGACAGGCATTAGCCACCATGCCCAGCGTGGCCGCCATCTCTTTGAATTGGATTTAATCTTTTAAACTTGGATTTAATCTAAAAACCCAAATTTTAATTTATCTTAATCATCTTTTCTGTGACCAAATGTGTTAACAAATAACTTCTAACTTTCTCGATTTATTTGAAAATAAACAGATATGACCCAAGATGAAAGACAAAAAAAAAGTCAAACAGTGATCTAACTTAGCCAGGGTTACTACATCTAAAAACATGATTCCTTATAGACCCAAGTCAGCCTTGGTACTACCAAGGGTGTGGAGCCTCATGACCTCTTTTTAAATCTCTGAGTCAAGAGTGTGTTCTTTACCTTTGCATCGTTGGAAGTTATCTACGTAAGACTAAGATGTTTGACCCCATCTTAATTTTCTGCTCAGCCATTTCGTGGGTTGCTTACGGCAACCCAAATTGCACCCTCTTATGGTTGGAGAGTCAGACAGGGACTTAGAATTGGGATTCTATTGAATGGCCTTTGCCATCTCTGGTTGTTGTAAAGAAACTTAAGAACTTAAGTAAAGTGATAGCATTCTCTTTCAGCCCCTCACCCCTGGACGGAAGCTCTCTCTGTGACAAGCCAGGTTATCACAGAAACAACCAGCAGCCACCTCCAACCTGGCGGCTGCTTGTACAAAGTATTTGCCCAGATAAAAACAAAATACTCTGGAGCATCTGTTTGTTCTCAAAAAAAAAAAAAAAAAAAAAAAAAAACCACTCTTCTTTTTCTCCTAGGAACCTAGTGCCCGAGCAGATATTCTCCCATTAACCCTTGCAGAGCCGCTGTGGCAAATACAGGTATTGAAATTTTATGAATAGGGAGCAGTGAGAATAGCCCTTTTCTGATTTTTGCCTGAGATTAAGTAAAGGAGCAGCCCTTGGAAGGAAATACGGGCTTTTTACTACTGGGCCCGAGACACAGTGGCTCAGATGGCTGGATGCATCTCTTATGCCCTCTTATGCAATTATATAAATTAAACCCACGTGCTGCCTGGCTGTCAGGTGCCCAATATCACATTTATACACACTTTGCGCTTTCAAACTCCATCAACCAGAGGGACCAGAATTTAGATATCTGCTCCCCCCAACTCCAGATTTCCATCCCTAAATTAAGGCACGTTTTCATAGAGTGGAAGATGGCCAATTGCTTAGAAGTTCCTGTGACTAGTTTTCACAAATGCTTACTTCATCTGAACTCTGACTATTCTCCTTGGTGAACTTGAACTTTTTTTAAGGAATTGAGCGGACAGACACCAAAAGATGGGTTTATTTGTTTGGTTTTTTTGCCTCTGCTTCTCTGCAGAATCTGGTACAGTTCTGAATGAATGCACTTCCCTGTTCAAGCTGTCTGTTAAGACTCCGAATTGTTGCAACCAGAAGACAGCCCTGACTGACCCAGATACCAGACACGGGCCAATCAACCCCAGCAGAGCAGGAGAAAGCCTCTTTTGAGGCGCTACGTTCTGCCAAGTCTGACTCTTACAATCAGGATTGATTACAAACACCCAATTAACAGACATTTGGAACCTGATCCGAACACTAATTTTGTCTCTTATTCTCTCGGCTTAATTATCAGCCTTGATGAATACTACCACTGCAATTAGTTAAGTTTATTTTTCAGCCTCCTTTACAAGCACATATGTGTTTGTGTGTGTGCTTCTGCTAAACGCGTGTCAGCATGCACGCAAGAATCGAGTTTTATGCTGGAAAGAAAGAGAAAAAGGCATATGTCCCCCTTGGATCAGTTCTTCAGTGCCGCCTCCCCAAAGTGAAATGTGGTTGGAAATGCACATGTTGATTCAATTTGATAAGATTTCAGCTAACCTTCTCCTTCAGCTTGGAAAGGTTGCTTCTTTTAAGTTACAGAAATGTCTAACACAAAACAACTTTGCAATACTCAAAATTCATTAGGAGCCAATGTGATTGTTTATACTAAGGAATAATAGGGAAAATTAATTTTATTAAACACATGAGGTTCTGTTCAAATTCAATCACTGCTAATGGGAAAAGAGAATCATAAAGAGAAAGTAGATAATTATCTGCCTGAGTAGTAACCCAGGATGCTGTGGGTGGCAGCAACAACGCAGGCCAGCAATTGCACTGACAAGGGGTCATTCTTATGTACCCAATAGGTTTTTAATTGAGTTGAGCTTGGTGGTGGTGCTTCTCACGTTGTTCACATTGGGAAATCATCCAAGATCAAAACCAGAAATGAAGAGATGAAGAAAAATAAAGCAAAGGAAGCTTTTTATGAATTTTCCCAGCATATAAAAGCAGACCCCAGATTGAAAATGTTGTGTCCATTTTAACGTAACTACAGTGTAGGAAACAGAGGCAAGATATTTCTTCAACAGCCACTGGGAAAGAAACAAATTATAAAATGCATCAGTAGCACTCTAATTTTGATTAGAAAGGGGTATAGTACGCATTTTTCCATCTCTTCTCCAAAGACTGTCTATATCCAAAGGATAGTACTTATAGACTTCTAAGATTATAAGTTAGTTTTGTCTGATTTTGAAATTCATGACAATGGAGTCATACAAGTTGGGACAACCTAATTTGACCCCTTAGGGTAAAAGTCAGTGGCCAAAAGTGCTTCAAAGGGCTTCTAGGAAGCTGGAAGTGTCTGCGTTCTGGACTGGTTACATGGATGTGTTGACCTTGCAAAATTTTGTCAGATTTTGCACTTATGTTGCATAGTTTTCTAAATACATGTTATAATTTAACTAAAAGTATAGATACTTCTATATTTCATATAGAAAATGCAGAAGTACTTTGGCTTAAAATATCCACTGTTTTCCATAAAACAAGGTCTTTGTTTTAGATTAAGTGATACTTTTAGACATAAGACTAGAGTGAAACACTTATCTGCATATAAAAAGCCAAAAGTCTTAATAAGTGAGATAAAGAGTATTTAAATGTAACATTTAAAAAAAAATTGATGCAAAAAAAAAAAAAAAGCCAGGCTGGGCTAAGCAACATAAGAAAAGAAAGAATCAAAACGGAATACGTTACTTAGGGAAACCAAAAAATGGAATTTGCATTCTAAAAATTGTCAATAAATGACCATTGTATAATTAAATCTGTAGGAAAAATCAGATTTGAGAAACTAAAGACAGATTCATTTTCATCCCCCGAGTTCATAGTCTATGGAAATAAATGAGATTAGCAATGGCTCAAAGTTTGTAATAACTTAGATAACATTAAAAGTAGCATTAAAGAAATGATGTGTGATTTATTCCTACCAAATCCCAAAACTTGACCATTATCTATATTTAATTATGATTTCACCATGATCAAACCTCATAGGAAGTTACAGAAGTGAAATATTCCTTTCAATGCCCTGAATTCGGAAAAACACACCTATTCTTGGTTACACGAAGAAGAGATTACAAATCTAAATTACAGAGAGAAAAGCATCTATATATACAATATGAAACAGCCCAGTCAAATCGGGACTGCAGTCAGGGTCCTGTCAGTAAGAAAACCACTACTGGGCTTTCTCTCCACAACACTACAACCTTTTCAGACTCTTTTCTGAAGCTTCACATTCATTTTCTTAATGTTTTTAACCCAATGTCTGTGAAACATTTATTGCTCCCCAGATGAAGACATCTGATCTCAATGTAACCACACACCTCTTTGCTCAGCGGTATTTGTCACAAACCATTATAAATTATCATGCTGATAGTTTGCATTGCTGGGAAACTGGAAAAGTTTCATAAATTCTAACTACCGTATCAGTGACATGCTTGTTTATTATACAGATATAAAGTTTTATGAGATTCAAGATGTCTGCCTTACCACTGAAGGAAAGTTCAGTGGTGTGAGATCCAACTAGTTCAATGTCAAGACCGGACACCATTTACAATGGACAATGAACATTTCTTCTGGGGAACCCTCAGTCAGTCACTTTGTTTCCTTCCTTTTTCCTTGTAACTGTGCTTTGATCCTTCACAAGGTGCAGGATTCTGCTGATGCCAAAAAGAGAAATCACCGTTCTTTCCCCTGCTTCAACACTTCTCTCAGAACATTCTCCAGAGTCCTGTCTTACATCAATGTAACAATAAAGTCATAGGCACGGCCAGCTAGAAACCTGGCCCTATGTTAGCCCCATAGATCCTAGTCAATTGTTCTATCGATTGACTGATTTATTTTCACACCTTATTCAATAAAAAAGTTCAGGGGTTTTAGGATTATGGTTTTGATGCATGTATGTAATAAAACATGCTTCAAGTGTAGCATAAAACCAGATTGTTGCATTTGAAAACTACAGGGGACAACTCGTACATATATTTTCTCTAAGGAAGTATCCCTCCTTGACAGCTACTGTAAAAACTTAACACCCGTTTTATAAAGTTTGATCTATAGTTTACTTACAAACTGTGTCAGTCTTAGTGCTATTCACACGAAAATTTGTATACTGCACGAAGATTACTAAAAGATTTTTTTACCCAATTATAAATAACACAATAAAAATCTAAATAAAAAAAATTCTTCCTACCAGAGCTATTTGGCTGGTCCATTAAATTACTTATCCATCCCTTCATCCTCCAAAAGAAAACTGCTTCCTTGGGTCCCAAGGATGTTTCTCAATAAGCAAATGTTGTATGACATTGATTTCCAGAGCTTTCTCATGGTGAAAGTTGACTGCACAAATACTGACAATTTCAAGAGAGAATGAAGAGTGTATTATGTGTGAATCATCCCATTACTGGATCAATATATTTAGTTTGACATATGTTTAGTTTCATATTTCTAAATGTTCTAACAATCACTATGTTGTTAAAAGTATCACAATAATGATAACTTATTTGGAGGAACACTTTTAACTTTTCGAAGGGATTTCACATCTGCTCTTTCATTTTTTTCCTACTGGCAAGCTTACAACATCACTAAAGCACATATTTTTTACTGCCAATAGACAGATAATGTAGATAAAACACGAAAAATATTAAATATCTCAAATAAAATGAAAAGTTTGTTCTTAATAGGAGTGATAACTAAGTGCTTATCAACTCTCTGAAAGTAGTTTACCATGCCTAGTTTTTTGTCACCTAAAATCTACTTTTGTAAACAGCCTAAAAAAAATTACAAAAAAAAAAAGAAAACAAAACCCAAAAACGAAACTATTTTTAGTTATCTAACACAAACTTTGAAGCCTATGAATTTGATCTTCAAAGATGGTCTAGTGTTTTCCATTTTTTTCCCTAGGAAATTCAAATCACTCATAAATTTTAAAGTGTGGATTCTTCTCCTAGTCTCTAAAAAACAGGTAATTATTGTGCTATGTTTGTAGAATAACAACTGCAACCTTTACAATGACCAGGAGCCAGATGGATCATCCTAGAAAGATAGCAAAGGCAGTGTCTTAAGTAGATCTTACATCTTTATGGAATTTTTCATTGATAAAAAGATTGGATAGCAGCACTTCCAAACATGGCACAAAGACATTTTCCATGGGTCTAACCTCCATTGACTTTTTCAAGCTAAACATACCAGCCTTGCAATGCTAGCCAGGAGAAGGCTCCTTCACAGAGAGCAAAGCCTCAGGTAAGATGATTGAGATACCACCTTACTCTAGACTATAGATTCTATAGCGTTTAACAAACAAACGAACACCTTGACACCATTAAGATTATTATAGAAACAATCTTCTTAGCCATGTCAGTTTCTTGAATACCTTGGTAATACCACTAAGATTGTCACTTCCTATAAATTATAAACTCCTTGTATCTTATCTTGAAAGAAGGAAACCAGCTAAAGAGGTGCTCTTCTCATCTCACCAAACCTAACCTCACAAATCATTATTTAAGGTTGATAGCGCACCAGATAGTGTCGTAAGCACTTTACACATATAACTGGCCCAACTGGCTTCCCTTCTTAAATTCTGTTCCAGTTGCACACTGGAGCTGCCTTGCACCAGCTCCTAAGAACCAATCGTGCACATCTCTTTGAAAAGTTTGTGCATAGTGACATCACATGAGTAGCTGGAACTTGGCCCTGTCTGCAGTATTTACACCACGGAAATTAACAAATACTACAAATCAGGACTTGGCCCACCTGCTCCCCAGAGTCAGGTGTTGAACATTTACCAGTACACCATTGCTAATAACTCGTGATTATTCTGAACTCTTTAACTAGTGCATTAAACATATTCATAGCTACAATTTCCAGATCAGGAATCAGTAAACACGAGTTTATTGAATTCTAATTGCACTTTATTTTTTGGAGTAATGTGACTGCTTGAGTATGTTTTACCAGAGTTTCTTAAAAATTTCTCCTATAGCAATTTTAGTATGGTCAAAAGGCAGTAATAATAATTAAATTAAACCAAATAGAAAACAAGGCTCCAGATGGTCTAGAACAGTGATTGACACTATAAAAACCACCGTAAAGAATATTAGTAAGAAGAAGAAGGAGGAGGAGGAGGAGGAAGAGGGAAGGAGAAAAAGAAAGGAAAGCCCACAATGAACTCCCTGTTTTCTAGCAGTCACAGGGACACTTTAATGGCAACCTTCACACAAGATTAAAAAGTCAATGCCCTAGAACATTTCTGAATCACAGAACAAAGATTAAACTGGAATTGGCATAATTTTATTGCATTGTAATATATGCTGATTATTTGGAAACTGATTATCAGTCTATGAATTTATGCTAATTCTCTAGGCACCAAAATGTTGAATTAACCAGATGACCTCATTTCCCTGACAATGAAAAGCTAGTCTACCGCACCAACTCAACAGGTTGTTGTGCACTTCCCTAAAAGAAGTAAGTGTGCACAAATAGACTATCTTCAACAATAAATATGCTTGCAAAATAACATTTAGGTCCCCTGGAAGTAGTAGCCTGTGGATAATTGTATGCAATTATATTAAACTGACCCATTTTAAAACTTGGGAAAATGATCAGTCCTCGAGAAACCATCAAAAATAGATTTAAATAGATTATTTGCCTTTTATAAAACTATTTGTATATGCAAACTGAATGAAAGATCGATATTCAGTTTCACCGTGGAGACAACACCACTTGCAGCAGAGCGGGGTAATGTGGACGCGACGGAGACCTGAGTACACGGCTACATGCAATGTGAAAATAGACCTTCCAAACACCATTTCTTTCACATAAAGCCGGGAAATGTAATGTAGGCCATCTCTATAACTGCTTCATAATAATGAAATCTGGCATAAATTGATGCTTAATAACTTAACAACAGAAGGAGATAGCAATGCGAAAGCAGATGAAACACTGATTTATATTTGAGTTCCCAATGTATTCATTGTGCCTTAACAATTTGTTTCAACCATCTTTCATAAAAGTCTTTTAATCAGTAATCTACCATAAAAAACCCTCTCATCTGACTTGCCCAAGAAGGCTTTTTTTTATTCAATGATAATTTGCTTTTACCGTGTCAAAGGCACTGTGATGAATACAGTTCTTAAAACAGAAAATGCAGCACAGATTTGTTCCAAAATAGCCCATTTCACTCTCTGGGCGTGCAATGTATGTTAGGGACTCTGTTTATTTAATAAAAATGCAAGTGAGAGTTTTCATTTGGGGGGTCTTCCCCTTTCTAAGAAAGAAGAAAGAAACATATATACTATATATATTTCTTTAAGCGTTCCAAACCCAAAAGTGTTAACAGGAAAGAGTATGAGAGGTTACACATTCAAATATAATCTTCCTGGTTTGGGGAACTCAGAAATCACTTAATGTAATTTAATTTCCATACCATTGACATATGATCTGGCAGAGATTGGAATCCCTCCTGGATCCATTTATAATCCACATTTAACACACGCCTTTCCCCCATAGACAGGCGTGACCACTAGATGGTGCTGTGGTGCCCTGTTCAGATACATTCCCACTTACTTGCAGTCTCTGTCCTCCAAATCAAAGTGAGGGTTGAAGTTGATCATAATTCTCTGGGATGGATCAGGAGCCTGAATCAGCCATTCACATTTTTCACTTGGGTGATAAGAATGAGGATAACCAGGAGACGTAAGGTACCCGGGGTTTTCAATCTTTATAGTATCGCCACATTTATCTGCAATAATAATGATAATAATAAAGATTTTAGTAGATCTTTCCCTGACAACCTGTTAGGTTTTCCAGCTCTCTCTATATAAATTACAGGTGATTAAACATTTCTTAACTTTTTAAGGGAAACTCCAAGAGGTTCCCACAAGTCCCTCATGTGGCAAAAACTCCCCTTCCCCCCCAAAATACTCCTTGAACGCTGGCTCAGGGAGAAGGCAGGCTGAGATCTGAGCCCTACCCACCAAAGTTCCTTCCCAAGAAAAAGGTCTTCTAGCATTAAAACATTAAATCCCTCAATTGATGTTAACATGGTCCCCTGGGAGCTTCTGCTAGACTTAATTATCCCCCAAGAAGTGTAATCACATTAAGTAGCAAGTTCTAAGTAGAAAGTGACGGAAAGAAGCTGTTGGACCCCTCGTGTTGTTTTTTGATGATAAGCCTGGGCTATGTCATTGATCAGTGGGGAATTGTCTTTGATTGGCTTAAAGCCAAACTTTTTTTTTTTTTTTGGTCTTTGTTTTATCTGCTCATAAATCTAAGTGATTTTGAGTTATCTCTGCTCTTGAGATCCAGATCAACAGAGAACAAAGTATATTTGGTGTAGCAGAAATAATTCTGCTTTACTTCTCTAAGTAAAGTTGCTCCGGCTTAGAGATCAGATCAAAGCAACAGTGCAGGAAGAAAAGTAAACAGCCACATGGCATTAATTCTAATTACCTAAATGTTGTTGGGTGAAAAATAGCCCACCACACAGATCTGGGTATCACATACGGTGAGCCCATTCTCACATTCTGAGAAAGGTAAGCTAACTAGTTTTGAGCTGCCTGCCCCCCCACTTTAAAAAAATGCTGAGGTGAGTCACTGGGAGCCAAATAAACCAGTCTCTGGCTGCTTTATTGTTCAGCATAGATTCTCACTGTCACTTTTTATGATGGATTTTGTACTGGAGAGCTTCAGTCTGAAATGCTGCCACATTTATTGATGCTTAATTTGGGGCAATAAAAATTTGGTGCATAAACTATGTAAGAGAAACAGGTATGAAAGCAGTGAAATATGTAAGCCTATCAATCACAAATTTTCAGTAATGGTATATATAGATTTTAATATTGCATCTAATAGATTCCCTGTGAAAAGAGAATAGCATTCTTTGCTCTCAGCATGAATTTAGAAATCTACAGAATTTTATTACAGGAAAACCAGGTCAAATGGAAATGAAAGATGAAGTGCACATCAAAAATGCATAAAGCTACATGCATTACAGAAATCATTTCCCATAAATTAAGAAGAAGACAATATAGATTATATTGGGTGTTTTTTTTCCAAATTTTAGATGTTTTCTGACTGTTTCTTAGGCCAGTGGTAGTTTTATACTGTTTCCTTTTCACTGGCTTATGAAAGCTTAAGGTTTGCCAAGAAGAAATGATGTTGCAACCAGAGTTCAAAATCTTAGCTGATGATCTTATTGGACTCTGTTAATGTGAGTCTACTGAGACTCATGAGTTATTTTAAATGTACAGAAAACTTGGAAAGTGACCTGGTCTCATTAAGTCTCCTCCAGCTCTGGACGAACATCATGGCAGTGTCTGGCATCTGTTAGAGGAGTGAAATAAAACAGTACTGGGTCCAGTCACTTGACAGAGTCACTTCAGAAGACATTTAGGTGGACTTGGTACCACACCAGAGCTCTTTAATCTGTGACTTCTGAGAAAGTGACAGTGTAATAAGATAATGTGAACTGCTAGACTCCCTGGCTCTGTTAAATCTCTCTAACAGTTGATTAGGAAAGAGCAATTTCTAATGACTCTGGACCATTAGTCCTAAATAAGGTTAATGAATTAATTTAGCAGACACTGGTACTTACAGGAGGTGGACACGACTTTAAGAGGTCTGCCTAGTTACAGAGGCATTTACTGGTTCTGGTCACTTCAAGCATAGCAACATGGCTTTACCTAGTTAAATCAACTGAAGCTCAGATTCTCAGCATTCCCCAGATTTCTGCTAAGGAAATTAAGAAATACGTTTGTGTGTGTGTGTATGCATGTCTACATATATGCGTATATGTGCATATAATATATGTATCTGTGGAGTTTACAACCTGACGTCTGACAGCCCGTGCACAGGTTTCAAATCTATTCTGTGAACTCCCCTACTATGGATTTAAATGCAGGAGTTGTGGAAGACAGAGGGTTACTGCAATTTCTAAAGTCTAACCACTTGAGCTCTTTCAGTTGGAAGAGAATGTTATTCCAGTCCCTGCCAGAGTATAGAAAGATGCCACCAACCCAGGTTCATTAATAAACTGAACTCTGCATTCACAATTTTGTGTGTGTGTTCTGCTTCCCTGCCAGATAGCAGAAAGATGCCATCAACTCAGGTTCATTAATAAGTTGAACTCCACGTTCAACGATTATTTTCTCGTATGTTTTGCTGCTAAGTATATCTTTTAGAGAACACTGCCTGGTGGCTATTGGGGAGAAAAAAATCTATTGCTTAAATCATAAAGCCTTGAAGCATATTAGAGAGATTAACTTCCATCATAAAGATGTGATTTAAATTCCTGTTGGTATGAACCCCTGCACTTGTGGTTTCTTATTAAAACAATATACCACGGTAAGTAGGGGATGTTCTTTTCTTCTAATTACTTTGATTGAAATCTAAGCCAGACAAAAGTAAATATTTGATCATTAGTTAATAACAATTGATGGTGACTTACTGTAAAGCTAATTGCATAGTCTGGCCATTATCTACTTTACAGCGTGAAGTTAAACATGCCTACAGACCAGATCGCGTTTTAAAACACATTATTTAGGTTACATGGTACTGTTTATGTGCCAGAACAGTTTTTTTATTTATTTAACAGCGAGTGGTTTTAAAAGCTAAGTGGAAGCTGCAACTGGGTTAGGGATTTTCAGATACCAAGGTGCCTTGCCTGGTATATATCAGGTTCCTGCATTGACACGAGGCAACTTTCATTCATACTCCAGATGGATCAGGGACGATTTACAAAGGCGGGGGAGGGCGGTCCAGCAACCCACAAGCCGCTCTCTCTCGTGCAGTCACCCACAGTGGAAACAGTTTAGGGGAGCTGCGAGGGGAACCAGGAAGTAAGTTCTCTCGGTAAAGTGTTCATTAACTTTCAACAGCCATCAGATTTTTGAAAGGGAGTCCTACCTAATTGCCTTTGGGAGGAAACATTATTAAGATAATTGGTGTGCTGATCTGGGAAGGTAGGAGGCTCAGCCTCGTAGCTGAGACAGCAAAAGCCCCTCAAACCAAACTACCAAGTTCAGGAGGGGGCCCAAAGATCTAAACGCCTCCTGCCCTAACCCGACTGATCTTATTTCCTTTTCTCCCAGATAAAAGTTTCCTTCGCCCGGGAGGTCGGGTCATTCCCGGGCTCATCCCGCGGCCGGGGCGGGAAGCGGAGCCGCGGCAGGACGCGGGCAGCCGGAGCCCCGGGGCGCCGCGCTGTCACCCGCGCCTCCCGCCTGTCACTTACCGTTGCGGAAAGCGCCGGCCGGGGCGAGGGCGAGGGCGAGCGCGGCGCAGAGGAGCTGCAGCCCCCTCTCCATTCTCCCTTCGCCGGGTCCCCAGGCAGACGCGGGAGAACCAGGACGTGCGGGAAGGAAACACGGCGAGGACAGAGGAGAATCTCAACAATCCCAAGCGCTCCAACTCCGCCTAGAGCTGTAAAATCCTCAGTCCGTCTCGGAGAAAGGAAAGCAGGGAAGCAGTGCCCTGATCCGAGAGAAACGCTTCTCTTTTTGTGTCTCAAGTCGCCTGCATCCTGTCATTTAGCTCCGGTTTCCTCTCCCTTTTCCCACACTTGTTCCTCTTCCAGGAGCCACTGCCCGGGCCATGTCTCAAAAAAAGGGGGGGGAGAGGAAAGGAGGGGGAGGGGGCGGAGGCAGGGAGGGAGGGCAACGCGTACTAAAGCCAATTTCCAGGAAGAAAAAAAAAAATCCGTCTTGTTTCTGGAGCCGTTGGAGCCGAGGAGCTGGCGCCCAGGGGAGGTCCGGGTGTCTGCGGGAAGGACCCGAGCAAGCAATGAAAAGATGAGCGGGAGGCAGAGGAGTTTCACCAACTGCACCCCCGCCTCCCCACCTCCTCCGGCCGCCCCCACCCTCTGCAGCCCTTCCCTCCTCCCTCCCCTCTCCGCGCACAGGCTCGCTGGTGATTGCCTGACAGGAGGCAGGGAGGAACAAGTTTCCCTCCGAGTGCGTTCCGCGTCCGTCCGTCTCTCTCTCTCTCTCTCTCTCTCGGAGGCCCTGCTGGGATCTCCACCCGAGGAAAGGCGCTGGAGGTCTGCGCCCAGGGCGCGTGGGGTGCGTCTTGGAGGACAGGGCGTTGGGGTCAGTGCCAGCCTCGGGGTGAGGCTAGTCCACCTCTCGTGCTCGCCCTGGGGCCCCCGGGGGGTGGGGTTGGGGGACAACTGGGCAGCTCCCCGAGGCGAGGATCTCAACCGCTGCTGAGTGCGGAGCGCCCGGGAGGTGGCGGCTGTTACTCGCCACTTCAAATCCCCGGCGGGCCGGTGCCCAGTGGCGGCGAGAAGCGCGGTGTCATCCTCTGCCACTCCCCACCGTGCCAACCCGAGACCCGTGACAGGGAGCAGCTGGGCGTCCCTGGATGCCCCAGGCAGGGGCTGGAGGGCCAGGGGGAGAAAACCGGACCGGGGTGGTGGACGTAGGGCACAGCCGGACTAGGGGCGGCAGAGTCGCTGCGGTGTAAATCACAGGCGGGCGAGGCTGGGCTGCAGCCGCACATGGCCTCCCTGGCCAGCACCAGGGCGCGTGGCTGGGTGCCTGTCGCGCCCGGGTGCCCTCCGCGCGCGCGCCGTGGGCATTAATGGTTGCAGAGATTTGATGCTCTCTCCTCTGGGGCAGAGGGGAAGCCGGAGGGTGGGAGGTGCTGCGCCTTCCAGGCTAGGGGGCAGCCTCCACCCGACCCCACCCAGCTCTGTCTCTGGCCCAGGTGCCGGGGAGGGGATGGAAAATGAGGGGTCGGGTGGCCCCAGTTTGTGTGCACCCCGCGGGAGGAGGAAGAATGGCGGGGGAGGGAATGCTGGGTGCAGGGCGCTCGCTGCGGCCGCTCCCGACAACTGGCGATTGTGCACGTGGTCCGGGAGCTCGTGCCCACCCCCACTTCCCAGGGCGGCACGTCCTTAGCCCCAAGGGCTTTCTGAGAACTGCTGCGGGAGGCGTGTGGGGATATGAAGAACAAGGACATTTCGGGAACAAACAGGTTGCGGCCGCGGACCAGGCCCTGGGGAGGGGCCAAATGCCCCCCGACCACCTCCCAAGGAGTTTGTGGGGAAGGTGAAAAGGTCACGCACCTCCTGGGAATTAGCGTTTACATACGCACCGCCAAAGCACAGCCTGATTCCTACCTGGCGCAAAGAGCTGGCACAGGAGAGTTAGGAATGTTGGCAAGAAGACTTGGTCAAAGGTTTTGGCTGAAGAACTAGCGGCGGGCCGGGAGAAAGACTGCAGCCCAAGGCGCGCGGGCCCCAAGCAAGGGCTCGGCGCTCTGGGGTCCCGGCTGGGCACGGTGACGCGCGCCCCTAGGGTGCATAGGGACCCTGGGCAGTGCCGAGGCGCACCCACGGGACCCGCAGTCGCCACCCTCTTGCTGCAGTCAAGCCTTTCTTTTCACCTGCCCCCGCCCCTGGACCCCGCTCGGCCAAGCTGGAGAGCCGGTCCCCCAGGCGCCGCGAGCCCGCCCGGCCCCGGAGCGCTTCCCTGTTCTCTCCATCTTCTTTCTCGGTTCACGGACCCCTGGGAGGTGCAGGGTGGGAAGGAGATACTAAAAGCCCGGGAGTCCGATGCCTGGGTGAGGCTGAAGGAGCGGTTGGGGGCTGGGGGTCAGGCGGGAGGAGAGGAGGGGGCGCCGGCCGCGCCCAGAGCAGACCCGGGGGAGCGAGCGCGGGGAAGCAGAGCCCGGGCGCCGAGCTCCGACCCGCGCAACCCCTCCCCCGGCTCGGCCCCGCCAGTCCCAGCCCCCAGCTGCGCGGGGCGAGCGGCATCGTCAGATTTAGGGTGACCCCGAGCGACCTCCGTCCAAGGCTCGGAGGGAGAGGCGCCTTTCCGGACCTGGCAGGTTGACAGAGAAGGGGGACAGGGCGGGAGCGGTGGCCGGGCCTCCAGAGGCACAGATTCCCGCCTGCTTCCTCGGGGGAAGCGGCCGCTGCGCTCGCTCCGGGGCGCCCGTTGTGACCGGTCTGCGCCTGGGCGGGGTGAGCGAGGGGGCACACGCGGGAGACTTGAGCAGTGTTGTTTTTAGAAAACTGCCGCCAATCTCTCTTCCCCTTTCTCTGCTGAGTGTGCATTTCCCAGCCTAGACCCGCCAGGCCAACAAATAAAGCCACGGATCGAGCACTCAGCGAGGGACAGCCCCCAGCCTGACCTCGTCCCCTCCGGCTTTCTACTGCCTCTCCTCAGGGAAGGACTCTGGCGGCTCTGCGCTCAGAAAACTCGAGGCTCCTTTCTTGCTCACCCGCTGAGCACTCGGCCAGCTTTCTCCAACCAACTAATAAAGCATGCCCTGTGTACTCAAGAGGGAAATACCATGTTTAAGTTATGCCTCTGAGTTCCCTGGTCTTAGTTGATCTGAGGCTTCCCAGATTTTCTCTTTTCACACATAGTACTGGGTAACGGAGCCCTACCGCACTGATTGATAATTGCTGGCTAGTGGGCTGGTACAGAGCAAATCGTCCTTGCTAACAACCTCTTTCCTTTGCTGTCGGATTCCACTAAGTGGTGAAAGGGTCAGTTTTAGATTTCTGCAGTTCCCCAGTCAGGGACACAGACCGACTCTACATGAGAATTAAGTGATGAGTAGAGGGGGAACTCAACCATGTTCCTAGGCTGATTTTATTTTTGGTGTCATGGACACATCTCTCCTCCCGATATTACAAACCTCCAGACTGGACAGGACCCAGTTCCAGGAAAGGGAAGATTCCCCTACCACCCTCCTCCCAGAATGCATGGTAGGAACTGTGTTTGGACAATGTCCAGCTGATTGGACCCCCACTAGGCTTCAGCTGGGGACAGGCCCTCAGCTAGGACTCCCAAGCCAGGCTGGAACCATCATTCAGAATAAACTGGATGTGTAAAATGCTGGTTCCTTTCATCAAGCTCTCATCAATTTCTCAGAAATAAGGTGAAATCGATTGCTCCCAAGAGGCCATTTGAGACACTAACTTCCTCAAAGTACTTCAGATTGATACAATATGGAGATTCAGGTTGGTAGTTCAAAACTGTATCAAGTCTAGTCAAGTTTTTTAATTTTTTTTACAGCATCAAACCCATATATTTCAGAAAAGCAATCAAACACCGTATTTTTAGTAGGAACTAACCCACATTTGAAATATAAGAACAGATGAAGTGTAACTGGAAAAAGAGGAGAAGTTGGAATTTACACAAACTAGTATTTAAAAATAATGCTATTAAAAATGGCATTTCTGTCAAATGACTTTGTGATGCAAGAGGTGCCTTTGAGACCCCAATTATAGCTATCTCCTTAATTTGCACTGATAGAGAAGGAAAACGTTAAACAAAGGAATCTTTACTTTCTGATCCTTCGTTTGCAGCCTTTTAAAAGTTACCTTGAAAAACTCTTCAAATATGGGAGAAAAGGGTGTCACCTAAGATGTTAAAACAAACTTGAATTATGAAATTTTGGCGGGGCATGGTGGCTCACGCCTGTAGTCCCAGCACTGTGGGAGGCCGAGGCGGGTGGATTTCCTGTGTTCTGAGAGTTCAAGACCAACATAAGCCTCAGTGAGCCAGAGTAAAAGACCCCGTCTCTACTAACGGAAAAGAAGACAGCTGGGCATTGTGACTGGTGCCTGTAATCCCAGCTACTTGGGAGGCAACCAGCCAAGAGAATCACTAATGGAAGAAAAGACAAAAAAAAAAAAACCACCCTCCAAACTAAGAAGAGTGAAATCCAGCTGAAATTAAAAGCAAGAAAAAAAAAGACCGCAAAAAAAGGTGAAATTTTTATAATACAGCACAACTAACAACAAACAAGATGAAAGGCCATGATAAATTTTTAATCATGTTGGTAGATTCAAAATGTTTGTTGGCGCTAGAAGTTGGGGCTAGAATTTGGAAACCATGTTACTTGGGTTACTTTTAAGTTAGGAAAGTTAAAATAATAACCAAGCAACACTCATGAAATTAAAAATACATCATTAGAAGGAACTTATTCAAAATTTCAAAAGAACTATTTTAAATAGGGCATTTTAAAAAATACAGATTTTTTAAATGGGGAAATGACGATCTCTTAAAAGTTCATCATAGCTTTATGTAAATAGGGAACTAAACTTTTAAGGGATTTTGAAAGAAACCACTAAAAAATGATTTTTAAATTATCATATGAAGACCACAGAAACAGTTAAGAATTGTTGAATTTATGCCAAAAGAATTTAATTTTATTTCCTATTTTTATTAGATGACTCTGGCTGTTGCATGTAGAATGAGTTCTGAGTGGAGTAAGGGAGAAAGTGGAGAGAATGGTTATGAAGTAACTTCAATAGAATCTGACAAGAGCTTAAACAAGGATCATGCGATGGAGATGGAAAAAGATGTATCCCAATGTGGAAACAACCTTAATGCCCTCCAACCCAGGAATGGCTTAACAAGCTGTGGTATAAGAATACCATGGAATACTATTCGGGCATTAGAAAGATGGAGACTTTACATATTTTGTATTAACCTGGATGGAGTGGGAACACATTCTCCTTAGTAAAGTATCACAAGAATGGAGAAGCAAGAATCTAATGTACTCAATTCTAATATGAAGCAGTAGACGATCTAATACATGCCCACATAGGAGAAAAAATCAAATCAATTTGGGGGTTGAGCAGGAATGAGGGATGGGGAAAGAGGAGGAGCCACTTAATGGGCACAAGGCTAGGATATATGGCACACCTCTTGGGGGTGGGACATATTATAAGAGGGACTTTACCTAACAAATGCAAACATGGCAACCTAATTCTTTGTACCCTCAATTAACCTGAAACAATAAAAAAAAAAAAAAAGGAAAAAGATGCATTCCAGATGTACAGTAGAACCCCTCTATAAGTTGACCACCCAAGGCACTGTAACAAATTGGTCAACACCCGGGGGTGGTCAACACTAGCAACAAGGCCTACTGTACAGATATATGTGATGCATGTCTGGTCTATGAAAATTAGGTCAACTTATGGAGGTGGTTCATGTAGGGAGGTGGTCAGCTATGGCGGTTGCACTGTATTTAGAAAGTATAATGAACAGGACTGTGAGGTGAATACACAAATAAAGGGAGACAGTTTTATCAATAAAGGAGAAAGCTTTGTCAAAGACAACTCATAAGATTCGGACTTTCATCACGGGATGGGTGATGACAGACTTCACACAGGCAAGAAGAATCCTACTTTGGAGGAAGATCAGGAGTTTGATTTGGTCTAGGTTTGGGTTTGCGTGTCTTGGGGACACTCAAGCGAATATAGAAAAATCGTTTGGAATGGAGATTATAATTTTTCGAGTCACAGATGTGTGGATGACCGTAATCAAGTGGAAAGAACGGATGAAATTTCTGAGGAAAGTGGAAAAAAGGCAGCCAAGAAGAAAATGTTGAGGAAGCTTTAGTCTTGTTTGACAAGGTGAGCCAACTGGAGAGGTAGGTGGGAAATTAGGGGAGTGGCCTATAGAAGAGGGACTTCTAGAAGAAAGTATTGGACAAGAGTATTGTTGAGGGTTCCCTTTGGTTCAGAATTGGAATGCAGTTAGACTTAGGGGTTGATGGTTCCTGGGGATTGTCTTCATGGAGAGTCTTTCCGTGGAGTTGGTTGGAGGCTAGATTATAATGGGCTGAGGAGTTAATGTGAGGAAAAGAAAGAGAGACAGGAGTAAAGATAATTCTCTCTGGAATTTTCTACTGAAGGGAAGGAGACAGAAAATAGCTCTGGAAGGAAGAAGTGTAGAGAGAGGCTGATTGTTTTTATTTTTATTTTTATTTTTTTTTGTTTGCTTGAACATTCTTAAATGCCGATAGATAGAATCTAGTATTGGGTGTAATGTGGGGATTAAAGCACAAAAAAGATAATTGGGGCGCAAATTACCCAAGAAGGCAGAAGAGGATACAAGCTAGAGTACAGATGGACACACAGAGGCCAGATTGGAAAACGAACAGCTCCTCTGTGACAGCACTGGGGACAGAAGGGCTGATGAATGGCAAGTAGGTTTGCTATTCCGGCGGGAGGAAGCTTCTCTCCACTCTCTTCCATCTTCTCTGTGAAGTGAGTTTTACCTTTTGGTGAGAGTAATGGTAGAAGAGAAGGGCTGACGGCCTCCAGAAAGAAGAGAAAATTGACGTGGATGACCACGATGAACAGAGAAGTTGTGTTGCCATTGCTGTTGCTTTGATAATTTTGTTAAGTTAAAAATCTGAGCTAGGAGCACATTCCCCATAGAACACATTCTCTGAGAAAAATTAGCTAGTTTTTCATGGAACTCATAAAAATCCATTTAACCCATAATGAGGTAGAAATAGAATATTAATGGTATTATTTCAGCTTTAGTGACTCAAAGAAGGTGTTTAATAAATTTACTTTTTTTAAAAGGAGCTTTTCTAACCATTTTTACAACAAACTCATGAATGCATCGTTCGATGTGCAGTAAAAGTGTCCCCCCAAGTTAACATTCTGCAATAATGCATTCACTTTTGTCCCCCGCTCTTTTCTTTGTCCTTTATCCTCCTAAAGATGGTCACAAAAGAATTTAAAATTTTTATTTATTGTCTGTACCCGCCATTCATAAAGTGGCTTATTTGGATAATTCACGTGGAATGCAATGAAAATGTTTTTTCAGTTTCGTAAAGTCTAGACTTGACATCAACATTGCACACATTTTTCAGCCATAGAGGTGATTTTTAAAAAAATTAGTTATAGAATTTTAATAATTTATGTTGCCTTGATAATTCAGGGAAATTATATTAGATTGTCAGCAAGCATTTTTTTTCCAACAAAGACATTCCTTCATTTATTGCGTTAAACCATCAAATCACCAAAGCAAGAGGTGATAAATTAATATTTGTTGATTTTCAGCCACAAAACACACTGCCTCGATGAACTTGCCATATTGTTACCTAAAGACTCACATGACAGGTGGAAGTTATGCAGGGCAGAATAGGCCTTTGTGGAACTTCTATGTTTTAAGAAGCCTTCAGTCTATTAGTATAACAGGTTACCTTTTGGCAGACACATCTTCCCTCTGTTCACATGCTAGAAACATCCCAGCAGGGATGATAAATAACAACGCAGACAGCAAAAAAAAAAAATTTGCTAAGCGATAATGCCTATATTTTTTCTTTTTTACTTTTTCCACTATAAGCTTTAGTTGTAGAAACTGGAAATAGTGGAAAAAGTCAAGACAGCAAAATTGTGAAGTGACTGGTGATGAAATAACACATATCAGTTTGCATTTCAAAATGTAAAGCAAAAAAGCAAACACACACTGGGACTGTGGACTTAGTAAAATTTGCATCCACAGAGCAGAGCTGGGTATTACCTTCCTGTAAAACAGCGGTTCTCAACCTGTGGGTCGCGCCCCCTTTGTAACAATGAAAATACATCCTGCAAAGCAGAGATTTACATTGCGATTCACAACAGTAGCAAAATTACAGTTATGAAGTTACAACGGAAATAATTTTCTGGTCGGGTGGTCACCACAACATGAGGAACTGTATTAAAGGGTCGCGGCTTTGGGAAGGTTGAGAACCACTGCTCTAAACGCTCTCTTATCCACAGGTGGACAAACTGAGGTAGGCTGAAAATTCAAATTTGGCAGCAATCCTGTGATGGAGTGAAATATGGGAACTGGATATTTTGCATTTAGGTTTGTATCTTAAAGAAGGTAGAAGGAAAACTTTATGATAAAAATAAGGCTAACTAGCATAATTGGTGTATCCTTTTGGAAATTCGCAGTAATTTCCATTAGTGTATACTTTATGTGGTCAAATGGCTTCTTTGAATTCAGACTGTGCCACCGCGTTTAGCCTGGTGTGCAAAGGCACATTCTTCCAGTGCAGTTCTTTTTCTGAATTTTTAACACCCTTTGTGATTTCACAGATTTAGTAATTATATTGAGACACAGACAGGATAGAGTCAAATGTACTTGAATTTAACTCATATTCAAATTTATTCAGCCATACACAAAGTTAACGTCTGCCAAAGCAAACTCTCATCTCATTGATTGTTAAAATTCTTGGGACCCTGGTTTGAGAATGCTTTGGGTTTCCAGTTATCTGTCTTAGGTAGATCAATGCTGATATCTATGTATTTGATATTAATCCTGATTGTGTAAAGTACATATTTTTTATTATGTATAAGACAGAAACTTTCTTGTCACATGTCAGAGGAAACATCTCATAAATACCAGCACACATGTATGTGAGTAAGTGGTAATCAGGATTTCTCAGTTGCATACCCAGAAACACAACCTCGATTCATTTAAACAAAAAAAGTGATTTAAGGGTCATAACTGGGAAATCAGGAAGCACACGTTGCTCCAGGCATAGCTGGAGCTAAGGCTTATATTGATCCCAATTAGTAGCAAGGCTCCTGTGTTTTCATCTGAGCTGGCTTCATCTTAAGCAAGCACATTCTAGGCAGTGTCAGAGGTGGTAATGACAGCTCCCTGCTTAAGTGGTCCTTCGAGGTCATGATCATAGAAGAAGGATTCGGGGGGTAAGGTGTTTTCTCCCACAGAGCCTGTAATTATCAATAAAATTCTGATTCCCTCCATTTGGATTATGTACCCATTCCAATCACTTGTCAAAGGAGATGGGTGACTCTTATTAGCCCACCCTGGCTCTGGGCATGAGGACATATAGAAGACAGCGCAGAGAGGCAATCTCCAAGAAGACAGGGGAGTCTCTGGATTCTGTGGCCAGAACAAAGGGCAAGGGATTCCAGGCTGTCAGGGGGCACAGGTGTCCGCTGCTCAGCAGCCCACTCCTGTTGTCATGGTTAGTTGTTTTCAAGGGACAGCACAGTTGACCCTTGAACAACACAGGGATTAGGGTGTCCACTCCCAATGTAGTAAAAAATCCACATACAATTTTTGACTCCTAAAACATAGCCACTAATAACCTACCGTTGACTGGAAGCCTTACCAGTCACATAAACAGTCGGTTAGCATACATTTGGTATATACATTCTATAATGTGTTCTTACAATAAAGTAAGCTAGAGGAAAGAAAATGTTATTGAGAAAATCTATTTACTGTTCGTTAAGGGGAAGTGGATCATCAAAAAGGTCTCTGTCCTCATGGTCTTCAAGGTGAACAGCCGAGGAGGGGGGAAGAGGGGTGGGTCTTGCTGCCTCCGGGGTAGCAGAAATGGAAAAACAATCCACGTTTAAGTTCAAACCCATGTTCTTTAAGGGCCCACTGTGTATGAGGCTTTTCAGTCCTTGGTTTTTATTATAGTTGTTGTCTAGGGTGTTGTAGTTATTTTGTTTTGCTTTGTTCTTAAGGTTTTATCTGAATATCCAGCTGTGGCAAGATAACGTGAATCTGTGATTTTTTTTACAGAAAAAAAGCACGGAAAATTGAGATCAGGCCAGGCACAGTGGCTAACACCTCTAATCCTAGCACTTTAGGAGGCCAAGATGGGAGGATGGCTGCAGCCCAGGAGTTCAAGACCAGCCTGAGCAAGAGTCAGACCTCATCTCTACTAAAAATAGAAAAATTAGCTGGGTATCATGGTGAGCACCTGTAGTCCCAGCTATTCTGGAGGCTGAGGCAAGAGGATTGCTTGGACCCAGGAGGTTGAGGTTGCTGTGAGCTAGGCTGAGGCCATAGCACTCTAGTGTGGGTGACAAAGCGAGACTGTGTCTCAAAAAAAAAAAGAAAGAAAGAAAGAAAAATGGACGCTAGTACTTCAGTCCGGGTCAGTAAAACTCCAAAGCAGGTGACGGAGTTAATTTTTACCTCTGTTTCTTTTTGGTGGATGGCCCAGATTTTTATCCTTGCCTTACCGTTTCCTCACAAAGGCCTTTAAACAAATATATCAGTGGCAGAGAAGGATACTTAACTCTTAGAATGGTGAGATTTCAGGCACCAGTCTTAGCCCAGTGGAGAAGGTTTTCAGAGACAAGGAACCTTCCAAAATACCTTCATTCATGAGGATACTGAATAAAGAACCTTTACATTTTGCTATCAGACCATACTACTGGGTTCAAACGTTTTCAGCTGCCTTTCAGAAGGAAATGAGAACATATTTACTCCGGGGAGAGTGCCACGCAGACAGGGCCTAAGAATCACTTATAGGTTAAGTTTTCTTCAACAAAGGAAAAAATTTTAAGGGGTCTTGATTGGTGGACTCCAGGTGTGAAGTTTGCAATGTAACAGCAATAGCATCATGAAAGAAAAGGCCCGGAACAATCTGTTCTGCAAACCTGGAGTGGTATGGTTTTTTTTTTTTTCCTGAGGTATGTTAAGACTCTTGAAACAAAAGAATTCCTTAAGTATATTGAGATATATTTGGAGCAGGCCCACACATGTCTGTGGTACCATTATTCTTTTACAAAATGTTACCTTTAAAAAAATTTTTAAAGTATACACTCACATGGGGATGGAAAGGACATCAAGGAGAATTGAAATGTATTAAAATGTACAGCAGAGGGCCAGGCATGGTGGCTCATGCCTGTAATCCTAGCACTCTGGGAGGCCAAGGCATGAGGATTGCTTGAGCTCAGGAGTTCAAGACCAGCCTGAGCCAGAGCGAGAACCCCCCACCCCCAAACCCCTGTCTCTAGTAAAAGTAGAAAAATTAGCCGGGCATTGTGGCAGACACCTGTAGTCTCAGCTACTTGGGAAGCTGAGGCAGGAGGATCTCTGGAGCCCAGGAGTTGGAGGTTGCTGAGAGCTATTACTCCATAGCACTCTACCCAGGGTGACAGAGAGACTCTGTCGAAAGAAAGAAAGAAAGAAAGAAGGAAAGAAGAAAGGAAGGAAGGAAGGAAGGAAGGAAGGAAGGAAGGAAGGAAGGAAGGAAGGAAGGAAGGAAACCTCAGTACTGTCTCTATTCTGGGAGTAATTCTGAATGTTGCTTTGTCACATTTTCCTCTATCTTGGACTTGAGCTCTTTCTCTGGACAGTGGCTATAAACTCTAGCCCTGCTCCAGCAGGGCTCCCAGGGGAGAAGGCCTGGGCTGTTGGATGTGGAACTTGCATGGGAAACTTCATCCTGCTGGAAGGCCTAATCTTTAAGTGTCCACCTGTGACCAGGTGTCCCTCTCACAGCTACTCATTTCCACCAGCAGACACTCTTATGGGTCTTGTCTGACCCGTGTCCAGTTTACTCCTCCCAAGATGGCCACTCTCTAGGAGAGCCTGACCAGGAAAATAGTCAGGGGCAGGTAGATCAGTCAGCTCAGATACAGAGGAGGCAGCTCCGTGAAACAACTGGGGTAGTGAGACACACATGTGAATAATACACACGTGAAATAACAGGGGTGGTGTAACACATATGTGAATAACACACACGTGAAATAACAGGGGTGGTGTAACACTCATGGGAATAACAGACACAGGAAATAACAGGGATGGTGTAACACACACAGGAATAACACACACGTGAAATAACAGGGGTGGTGTAACACACACAGAAATAACACACATTAGTAATAACAGGGCTGGTGTAACACATGTGAATAACACACACGTGAAACAACAGGGGTGGTGTAACACGCACGTGAATAACACACACGTGAAAAAACATGGGTGGTGTAACAGGCATGTGAATAACACACACGAGAAATAACAGGGGTGGTGTAACATACACAGGAATAACACAGGAGAAACAACAGGGATGGCGTAACACACATATGAATAACACACACGTGAAATAACAGGACTAATGTAACACACATGCAAATAACAGACACAGGAAATAATAGGGGTAGTGTAACACACATGTGAATAACACACGAGAAATAACAGGGGTGGTATAACATGCACGGGAATAACACACATGTGAAATAACAGGGGTGGTGTAAAACACATGCAAATAACAGACATGTGAATAACACACATGAGAAATGACAGGGGTGGTGTAACACACAGGTGAATAACAAACACGTGAAATAACAGGGGTGGTGTAACATGCACGGGAATAACACACATGAGAATTAACTTGGGTGGTGTATTACTAACAGACCCCAGGAGACGAGGGCAGCACGTCTTGAAGGGCCAGCAGGAAGTGGGGAGCTATCTGGGGCACATTCTCAACCAGTGAGTGGGGAGCAAGAGCGAGAGAGGGACCCATGCACCAAAGCTTTTATTGGGGTTCAGGGTGTTACCCAAGCAGCTTTCCCTTGGGGAGTTCTAATCATGGGTTCAGAGCAAGTGAGCAGGAGCTTCATGGAGTCCTGCTGTGACTGAGCATTGGTCACTATGGCATCGTATCTGTGAGGTCCGTGTTAGGTGTGGGGCTAGGGGGCGAGTCAAGTCAGCTGTATCCATATGTCCCACAGGGAGGTGGTCCAGCAGGCAGTTGCATGAAGCAGGTGTGTAAATCAACCTCCCGGAGGAACTGGGAGGAGACAGAGACCTGGAAACTTGTGTCAAGGGTGACTGAGCTGTGATTCTGGAAGAAGAAAGGTAAACCCACATTCAGAATAGATGCCAAGGCCAGACACAGTGGCTCACATCTATAATCCTAGCACTCTGAAAGGCTGAGGCAGGTGGATTGCCTGAGCTCAGGAATTCGAGACCAGCCTGAACAAAGCAAGAAATCCCATCTTTACTAAAAATAGAAAAACTAGCTGGGCATGGTGGCTTATGCCTGTAGTACAAGCTCTTCAAGATGCTTAAATGAGAGGACTAAATGTGGAACCCCCATTTCCTATGCCTAGGTCAATTTCATGTGAATTTCCTAGGCCTCAATTCCATGAATGGACTGTGTCCATTCATTGATA
>CAUYRH010164866.1:0-11475 GCA_963574655.1 Perodicticus potto | reverse complement strand
CATCACAGCTCACAGCAACCTCCAATTCCTGGGCTCAAGTGAGTCTCTTGCCTCCGCCTCCCAAGTAGCTGGGACTGCAGGCACCCGCCACAACGCCCGGCCATTTTTTTTTTTTTTTTGGTTGCAGCCGTCATTGTTGTTTGGCGGGCCCAGGCTGGATTCGAACCCGCCAGCTCAGGTGTACGTGGCTGGCGCCTTAGCCCACTGAGCCACAGGCGCCGAGCCTAGAAAGCAATTTTTAACAGGAAAAAAACTAAAAAAGAAATCATGGGTATTTCTCTGATTCTTTCTGTACCCAAACCCTTTGCTTTGCCTGTTCTCTCCTAGACCCTTCCCCCAGAGCTTTTCCCAGGGATCAGGAGTGAGAGACCCGAGGCTTTGTACTTTAGGGAGATTCTCCCATGCTGCAAAAGGGATGGCAGACAGACCAGAACTCTGGGAGCCCTGTAGGACAAGATAGCAAAGAACCTGAAAAGACTAGGGCTATGTACATAGGAGGCCAAACAATTAAGTTCACAATCAAACAATTCGTAGAAAAAGTGCTACAGTCTCATTGCTGAGTATCACTGTAGTCGCCTTTAGCCATCTGGAGACTGTAGTGATATTCAGCCATGAGGCATGTTGCAGTTTTTCTAGGATAAGTTTGAGAACTTCATTGTTCAACCTTGTATACACAAGCAGTTATCAATCCCCCTAGGGAGAACAGTAAGATTGCCTCCTCTTCTCCCGGAAAGACGTATGCTTATTCTTCTCTGGCCCTTCATTGTCTTTAGCCAGATTCACTTGGCCAAATGCTTTGTCCCAGAAGGGGGTAGGGGAGCCCACACAGTGTTTGCCCTGGACACCTGGTATTCCCGCCAAGACTCCCATCTACTTCCTGCCACCTACCAGGATTCATGGTAATGAAGATGCCACAGGACCACACCAGATTTATTTCAAAGCCCTCAAAATAGAATCGAGTGAGGCTGGCCGCCAAGGCAGATAGGATGGACAGGATCTGCTGGGCCACCACCGACAGCACCTCGATGTTGATGCGGTTAAACTCGTCAAAGCAGCCCCAGGCTCCAGTCTGTGGAGTGGGATGGAGGTGGAGTCATGGGGAGCAAGAGAGGTACCCCCAAGATGCCAGAAAGCACGATTAACACACATCTTAAAGATAGGCAAGGCAGCCTCCAAAACAAGGGGTCAGAGGATGGGCACCAGAGGAGCACTGTGGCAGCTTCTAGCCAGAGCTTTGCAGCAGACGGACAGGGACAATCTGGGGTAATGCTAGGAAAGCTGTGGGTTGGAAAGAAACCCTAATGTGCTTTGGTTTGCGTACCTTATCTTAATCCTCACATAATCTTCTGGTTTTGTGAATAAGCTACTTGAGGCTCAAGGAGGTGAAGGGGCTTCCTGGATTGTAAAAACTACCCAAGGCAATGCAGTGTTGTGATCTACGAAACTCTGAATTAGATTTGGCTTTCAGCTAATTTTCTGTGACTAAAAGATATTTAGGCACCTGTACTGGGACTCTTCCATTTAAGGGGTGGTACGATACTGACCTGGGCCAGGCCTGAGTACATTCGGCCCATGGACTTATAGTCTAGGCCCTCGGAGCAGTTGACCACAATGACATATATGCCGAGGGCCTTGCCTAGGTCCTTGACGGTCTCTGTCTTTCCCGTGCCTGCTGGGCCTTTTGGGGAGCCCCCTCGGTGCAGGTGCAATGCCGTGGTCAGTGTCATGTAACATCTGAGAATTGAGGACAGGGCTGGAATCAAACCCCCAGAAACCTTCCCTCAGCTTCTGCTGCCCCTACCCCAACAATTGCATTCATCCCACACTGCACACCTGTCTGTCAGGGGGGTGATGACGAGCCGCCCAGAGTTACCCAAGTACTCATAACTGTACTGGAATTGCGTGTTGGTCTGGCGGACCACACAGTCGTCAAGATCCTGGGGAAATAGAACAGAATAGGAGAGAGGTGGGCTTGAAGGGGGAATCAGAGCTGGGGGTGACTGACGGTGAGGCTCAGAGATGGAAGGGTGGCTGCCGTTAGATGATCAGGGGTTCTTTTTAGAGTTAAAAGGAGGGAGCACTTTATGGCCAAGATAGAAAATGGCTTTCACATTGCACGTTCACCCCAGTCTGCTGCAGCAGCTGCCTGGAGTCCAGATCAAGTGACTCCCATAGTAGACCATGGCCGGAACAATTATTTGCCACTCCTAATTTAGGAGATGAGATAGAGTTAAGAACTGGATTAGGGCACTGTGGTCAGACTAAGGGTTGGCTCAGGATGTTACTGCACTTAGGGAACATGAATTTAATTCAAGCATTGGGATCCATGTTAGGGTAAGAGAGAGGGGAGGTGGCCCGTCTGGCACCTTCTCCCAGTAGAACCGAAGTTGGCTGAGCCAGTCAAAGGCATTGACATCCATGAGGCCACTCTTATAAAGCTTCTCCAACACATCCCGGGCATGAATTTCTATTGTCACCAGAGCCACAATTTTAAGCCGCATGATCTTGGTCAAGTTCCCCCTGATGGCTTCTGAATACTTATTCAGGATTGACACCTGTGGGTGAGGCAGTCGGGGACAGAACAAACAGAGCTTGATCTCACCTCATCCCAACCCAACCTCCTTTAGCCCAAATGCTGTCCCCACCCTGGTCACTCCCGACACCCAGCAGCCACACAAGAAAACACATTTGTCCTCCCCACCAGGGTTTCCTGGCTGGACTTCCCTGACGGAGCACCCTCACTCTGACTCTTCCATCAGCTCGTCTCTGATTCTGACTAATCACCTCCCTTCCTCTGATTCCAACTCCAGGCCTACCCCACTCTTGTAGAGTTCCCCACCTGTTTCTTCTTCATGACCTTGAGGATTTTCCTGTCACCCCGCTCCTTCGCTGTCTGCAGGCACTTGGTGACATCAGCTGTCCACTGGATCTGACTGGCAGCAATCACCATCTGAGGATGTGCAGAAGCTGTGTCCTAAAACCCATCCTTGGCCACTTATCCACACAGCCCAGCTTTTTCCAGGACTAGGTGCCACATACACCTCTGACAATGCCTAATCTGTCCTGAAGGTTGGGGCGGATGCCTTAGGTCAGGAGCTAAAGGTCCAGCGTGTGACATACCAGAGACACAGCTCAGAGAGGGAAACAAGAAACCTGCATTTTGTGAGACTCAGATCCTCTTCCCATTGGCTGCACGCTTCTAACTCCACCTTCCTTGTTCCCTCATCTCTGCTGAGCCCAGCTCACCTGGCCAGCCCACTCTTTCACCCATTTGTCTCTCTTGTTGAGGAACTTCTTGAGGGCCAGGCGGCAATTCCGGAGAAGGTCCCGCAGGGTCACCCTCATGGTCCTTTCCACATCACCAAGCCAGGACTGTGGGGAGGTGAGAGAATAGAGTGGCTCAGGGTCAGAGACAAGGTTCTCCAAAGGAAACAGGACTCCAAGGCTTTGGCCCCAAGAGAAAAGCAGAAACAGGGCAATAGCTGGCTTCGGTCCCTGAGAGAAATAGAGGCTGGTAGGATGGTGGTCTGCTTTTCAGAAGGAAACTTAGGTAAAAGCCAGAGGTTATAATTGTCAGGAATGGCAGGAGGGACGGGGAAAAGTAACTAACTTAGGCTCTTCAGAGGGATGCTCTCTCCTTACAGAGCCAAGCAAAACCTTTTTTTTTTTTTTTTGAGACAGAGTCTCACTCTGTTGCCCCAGGCTAGAGTGCTGTGGCATCAGCCTAGCTCACAGTAACCTCAAACTCCTCCGCTCAAGCGATCCTCCTGCCTCAGCCTGCCAAGCAGCTGGGACTACAGGCACCCAGCTAATTTTTCTATCTTTAGTAGAGACAGAGTCTCTCTCTTGCTCAAGTTGGCCTCAAACTCAAGGGATCCTCCCATCTCAACCTCCCAGAGTGTTAGGATTACAAATGTAAGCCACCATGCCTGGCCCCAAGCAAACTTTCTAATGGGAAGAATAATCAGCTTGGTCCCAAGGCCTTCACCACAACTCACCTCCACAGCCCCTTCTAAAAGTACTGAGTGGAGGAAATCAATATACTCGCCATCACCTGAGAACATCCCCACAGCTTCCCATTTGCTACCGCTCCCCGCAACCTGTAGAAAAGAGAAGCTATTAATGGCCTACCCTGCCCACTGTCATCGACCTAGAAGTATTTGGGCCCTTTCAGGGTCATTTTTGCTCCTTTCCCCTCCTCTCAGTATTGCCAGTTCTAAAAAGTTCTATCCCGAGAGAATCTAGAATCATTAATTAACATCCACCCTCCCGATAGGAAGGCACGTCCCCTCCAAAGCCTGGAATACCTTGACACCACCATCCCTTCCCTTTACCACCCCATCACCACCACCTCTATTGACCTTCTGGATTCTCAGTGATTTGATGTTGTCAAAGCATTTTTTGAGGTGTGGCTGCACAGCCTCTGGGTTGCGGGACTGGCCCAGAATCTCCAGAAGGTCATCATTAGACAAGAAGTAGAAGCGGGGGAAAATATGACGCTTGGTCTCTAAATACATATCCAGAGACTTCTGAATATCTTCCAGGATTGTGTTCATTTCTATCAAATTGTCCAGAAGGCCTGGGAAGAAGAGCAATGGATGACATTTGATGGCCTATTTATCACTGCCCTGGCTAGATCTGGAGTCCCCAGTTTTATCTGCTTTGCTAGCTCCTGAATGTTGGGTTACAGATTACCATACAGGTTTCTAGAAGCAGAGAAGTATCCCCAATCCCTCTGTCATACTCATCCCATGTGCTTCATTAATTCATTACTAAGTATGCATTAAATACTATTATATATGTTACAGTTTACATATTAATTATACACAAATAATACATAATTAATCTACATATATGATGTATAATTAATATAGTAATCCTTTCTTACCTGCAGCTTCTCTTTCCTCAGTTTCAATTACTTGAAGTTACCCCTAGTCCAAAATTATTAAATGGAAAATTCCAGAAATAAACAATTTCTAGGCTTGGTAACCGTAGCACAGGGGTTACGTACACCAAGGTTGGCAGGTTCAAACCTGCCCAGCCAGCTAAACAACAATGACAACTACAACAACAACAAAAAGATAGCCAGACATTGTGGTGGCAGCCTATAGTCACAACTACTTGGGAGGCAAGAGAGGCAAGAGAATCACATAAGCCCAAGAGTTGGAGATTGCTGTGAGCTGTGACACCACAGCACTCTACCAAGGGTGACAAAGTGAGACTCTGTCTCAAAAAAATAAATAAATAAAAATAAAATCATAAAATTATCCAGGCATGGTGGCCCACACCTATAGTCCCAGCTGCTTGGGAGGCTGAAGCAGGAGGATTACTTGAACTCAGTAGTTGGAGGTTACAGTGAACTGTGATGATGCCACTACACTCCACCCTGGGCAACAGAGTGAAACTCTGTCTCAAAAAATAAAAAAAAAATTTACTAGCAGCCTTGTTAACCTCATTCAGCTTTGACTTCTTTGTAAAATGGCAATAAGGTCCATCTCAGATAACAATCTGAGATGTTAAGTACAATGTATTCACATTTGTAAGTTCTCAACTATCTTAGTTTTCTCCCCGCCTACATCCCCATACCTAAAGTTTTGATTGGGTTTTTGTCCCTTGTCTTTTAAGTTTCTAGCTTTCTGAAGAAAGTATGGATGCTACTGGGTGCGAACTCTGAGGTGCCCCTCCTACCTTGAGCCTATAGGTTGCTGGGTCCTCTGTTATTGTTGTTGTAGTTGTCATTGCTATTTAGCAGGCCCGGGCCAGGATATATGTGCTTGGTGCCATAGTGCTTGCTAACCACTGCCGAGCCCATGAGCTGTATTTTAAACTCAAGTCTGAGTCCATATCCCATGCTCCTAACCACCGTTATACTTTACTCAAATATTTGTTGAATTTAATTTGCTGAATCATGATTTAAAGCTTAGAAGAGGTGATGGAGATGGGAAGTGTTATGACAGCTGGGGTGTCAGTCTTCCCATAAATGAAACATGTGGCCATGGCTTAGAGTAGTACCCACCAAGGCTGTCAGGACCAGAGGCCATGGAGCACTGACCTGGGTAGTGGGTGCTCTGCAGAGCATTGGGGTCCTTGTTCATTCGGTCCATGATCAATCTCCAGTTGCTATTGACCTGGTCAAATAAGGCTGATTCATTGGGCAGCTGCTTGCGGATGTCTTCTCCTACGAAGATATTCTGAGGAGCCAAGAGTTGGGGTGAGAGGCTGTGTGCCACCCACTCTCCACCCTCTGCTCTTGCTCCCAACCAGTCATATCAATTGTATAGAAGGTACGTAGCATTAGAAGCCAAAGAGCAAGATGCCCAAGATTTACAAAGGGAAGTTGGGGTTGAGAGACCAGGTACCTGAGTCCAAGAAAGAAAACTGGAATGAAAATCCTTATCATGGAGGGAATCTGAGGGCGGGGGGTAATAACTAAGAATCAGATGGTTGGGTCCTAGATGAAGAGTGACTTTAAAGGTGGGAAAATGAGGTTGATAATAGGGCAAATATCTAGGTCCTAAGCAAATAAAGGGGAAGCGGGAAGTAGGAAGAGCTCAGACACTGACTCCTGACCTCTAGGTACATCCACTGACGCTGCACTGTGAGCACCATCTCAATAACCTCCAAAATGAGGGAGAGGCAGCGTTCCCAGTGGTCCACATCCTTCTCAAAGGCCTTGACAAAACGAGATGCCTTCATGGTAGACAGAGATACCTGGTTATCTTCCAGTGCCTGGAATACTTCTTCTGTACCTCTGGGACACAAGAGTCAAAAATCATAGTCCATCCTCACCTGCCAAATCTTGGTCCCTACTCTGAAACCCAGGTAACACAGCCCTCCCCTCTCCAAGAGCCCCAGATCCCTCTCTACCTGAGCCGATGATGGCCCTTATCCTTGTAGGGTATTATATCGAGCTGAGTTACCTCCCAGGTCTTAGCAATGTTTTTTAATCCCTGTGGAGAGAAATTTAGGGACAAAGCCATAAGGTAACTAGTCCCCAAGGGGAATAGGAGCAGAGAGGCACCATCAGATGATGAGCAGCTTTGGGGGAGGGGGGTACAGATTGTATCATACCACTTCTATAGCCAGCTCTTTGGTTGCTGAGGCAGAGATCTCCCCAATTTTCTCCACGTGCTGATCCATCCCAAGCTCCACAATCTGCTCCAGGGTGAAGCTTTCAGACTCCTGATCAAATTCCCGTTGGATCTCATCCCTGACCTGGTCCCAGTGCCTGCAGCCAGGGACGGGATATTGTAGAATGAGAGTGTTAGCATTCCTGCCCATGCTTTCTCCCATTGGGATGTTGTGATTCTGTGTATTTATTAATTCATGATTCAGCACATTTTACTAAACTCGTTCTCAGATGCAGCCTTAGGCATTGTAGAGAACAGAAAAATTGAGGAGCTGATACTCTCTGGTGAGGGAGTTAAGGCAGGTGTGCACAGAAAACACACAAGAAACAAGATGTTTTCGTTCATCCATTTAACACAAACAAAGACATTTCAGGAGGGGAAAACTCTGAAAAATCACTCAAACTCTTGAACTCATAGAGCATACCAGATATGTTTGTAAATAAGTTTATGGCATGAACGCTAATGCCTCTTTCCTGATACAGGGATTGTGATAATTGCACAGTTGCTTACTTTACTATTTTGGTCATATTCCAGTATTCATTTCTTATTACTAATACTGTCATATTAAGTACCACGTGCTAACCAATTGCGCCACTGGAGCTCTCCAGTATTCATTTCTTAATCAAGAACTGGGTATGATGCAGCTAGTTTCACGGTTCCAAATTCTGAGATTTTATTTAATTTTTCATTCCTACATCAGGACTTCATGAGCAATTTATGTTATAAAAGAGAAATGCAAACTGAGAAAAAGAAAAAAAGGGTGCAGAAACAGTGGCAGGCTTGATGTCTGCACCCCAGGTTCATTGAGCAGTATTCACGATAGTCAAGATACAGAAGCAACCTAAGTACCCATTGACCAGTGAATGAATAAAGAAAATGTGGTGTGTATATATATATATATATATATATATATATGCACACTGTAGAATATTCAGCCTTAAAAAAGAGGGAATTCCTGTCACTTGGGACAACATGGAGGATGTTGTGCTAAGTGAAATAAGCCAAGCATAGAAAGATAAATAGCACATCATCTCACTTATCTAAAAAAGTCAAATGCATAGAAACACATAATAGAATGGAGGTTACTAGGGGCTGGGGTTAAGGGTTAGGGAGATGTTAGTCAAAGGACATGAAATTTCAGTTAGACAAGAGCAATAAATTCAAGAGATCTATTGTACCACATGGTGACTACAGGTGATAATAATGTGTACTTGGAAATCACTAAGAGAATAGCTTTAAGTATTCTCATTACAGACAAAAAGTATGTGAGACATTGTACA
The DNA here is from genome assembly GCA_963574655.1 of Perodicticus potto. Lineage (NCBI taxonomy): Eukaryota > Metazoa > Chordata > Mammalia > Primates > Lorisidae > Perodicticus > Perodicticus potto. The sequence continues at coordinate 3,065 of CAUYRH010164866.1, read as the reverse complement.
TGTTAATTAGCTAAATGTAGCTATTCCACAATGTTATACATTTCAAAACATTATGGGTACACCATGAATATATATATAATTTTCATTTGTTAATTAAAAATACTTTTGTTTTGAGATGGAGTCTCACTCTGTTGCTCCAAGCATGGTGGCATCATCACAGCTCACAGCAACCTCAAACTCTTAGGCTCAGGTGATCCTCCTCCCTCAGCCTCCCGAGTAGCTGGGACTCAGGCTCCCGCCACAATGCCTGGCTAGTTTTCCTATTTTCAGTAGAGATGGGGTCTTGCTCTCGCTCAGGCTGCTCTGGAACTCCTGAGCTCAAGCAATGCACCCACCTTGGCCTCTCAAAGGGCTAGGATTAAAGGCATGAGACACCTCGCCCAGCTAAAAAAGAAATATATATATATGTATGTATTTAAAGAAAAAAGATGCATGTGCATGGGCAGAAGGAAAGAGAGAGCTATGCATACATACAGAGGAGGGGAGAAGGGAAGGCACTAGGAGATGGCGCAGGCCCGAGGAGGCAGAGTGGTCACCCCAGGAGCGGACGAGCAGCCTCACCTCTCTCTAAGGGCAGGGTTTCGCAGGTCGGAGATGAGAGGCATGGTCCTCTTGAACTGCTCTATTTTTGAACGAGTGGTTTCAATGATTTCCCAATTTCGGTCCTAAGCAAAATTGAAAGGCATCAGAAGACCCAACAACCTTCCCCGGATGGTGCCCCTTCCCCGGGTGGCTTATCCTCTGCCTCCCCCTCCTTTATACACACACCTTATACTCTTTGGCTAGTCTTGTGAGGCGACGAAACAACCCGTGGGCCATGGTCTCCATGGTCTCTGTCTGCAGGGTCAGGAACCTGCCTGTCTTCCACTGGTTCCAATTCTCCTCCCAGTCCCGTGTGATCTCCCAGACTTGCTGGAGTGCATCGAGCTCCTACAAGCCAAGAGCAGAAAGACGAGTTGCAGGAAGTAGCCGCTGCCCTCTTCCTTCCTGACAGTCAGGTCTTTTGCTTCTCTCATTCTGCGGAGCTTTTCCCTCCAGATAACCAAGTTGCCCCCTCAGCTCACGTTCTTTTGTCCACCCTCTTACCTCAAGAGCTCCTCAAGTAACAAGCACATGAAAAGAGTCTCAACATCACTGGGCAGACTCGATGGCTCATGCCTGTAATGAGCACTCTGGGAGGCCGAGGAGGGTGGATCGCCTGAGCTCAGGAACTAGAGACCACCCTGAGCAAGAGCGAGACCCCATCTTTACTAAAAATAGAAAAACTAGCTGGGCGTCATGGCAGGTGCCTGTAATCCCAGCTACTCAGGAGGCTGAAGCAGGAGGATCACTTGAGCCCAAGAGTTTGAGGATGCTGTGAGCTATGATGATTTACCCAGGGCAATGGAGTGAAATTGTATCTCAAAAAAAAAAAAGATTCTCAACAACATGACTCCTTAGGGAAATGCAAATCAAAACCTCAATAACATACTGTTTCATACTCACTAGGACATCTAGAAAGAAAAAAGGGGTAAGTATTGGCAAGGATGTGGATTAATAGGAATCCTCTTCCTATGCTGCTAGTGCGAATGTAAAATGGTGCAGCTGCCGTGGAAAATAGTTTGGCGGTTCCCCAAAAAGTTAAACTAGAGTTTCCATATGATCCAGCAATTCTACTCTTAGGTTTACACCCACAAGAACTGAGAACAGGTGGCCCGGCATAGTGACTCACACCTATAGTTCTAGCACTCTGGGAGGCCAAGGGCAGGTGGATTGCTTGAGCTCAGGAGTTCAAGACCTGCTTGAGCTCAAGAGTTTGAGATCAGGCTTGGTGCCCGTAGCACAGCGGTTGTGGCGTCAGCGACATACACCGAGGCTATTGGGTTGGAACCCAGCCCGGGCCAGCTAAACAACAATGACAACTGCAACAAAAAATAGCCGGGCGTTGTGGTGGGTGCCTGTAGTCCCAGCTACTTGGGAGGCTGAGGCAAGAGAATGGCTTTAACCCAGGAGTTTGAGGTCATTGTGAGCTGTGACGCCACAGCACTCTACCGAGGGCAACATAGCAAGACTTTGTCTCAAGAAAAGAAAAAAGAAAGAAAGAAAAAAAGACTTTGAGATCAGTCTGAGCAAGAGGAAGACCCCGTCTCTACTAAAAATAGAAAATCTAGACAGGTGACGTGGCAGGCACCTGTAGTCTCAGCTACTTGGGAGGCTCAGACAAGAGGATCTCTTAATCCCAAAACATTGATGTTGCTTTGAGCTATGATGATGCCACGGCACTTCAACCAGGGCCACGAATTGAGACTGCCTCAAAAAAAAAAAAAAAAAAAAGTATTGCGAATAGGTGTTCAAACAAATACAAGGTCATGCATGTTCACAGCAGCATACTCCCTATGGCTAAAAGGTGGAAACAACCCAAATGACCATCATCTGATGAATAGATAAGCAAAATGTGGTAAATTCATATAATGTATTCATAAAGTACTAATACATGCTATAACATACATGAGCTGTAAAGACGTTATGCTAACTGAAAGAAATCAGATTAAAAAGACTTCACATTGAATGGTTTCATTTATATGCAATGTCTGGGATAGGGAAGTCCATATACATGGAAAACAGATTAGTAATTGATAGGGGCTGGGTGAGAGGGGAAGGGGAGTGACTCACAGCTAATGTGTGCAGAGTTTCCTTTGGGGAGTAATAAAAATGTTTGGGAGCCAGATAGAAGTGATGGTTGTGCAACTTACCAATGTACTAAACGCTACTGAATTGTTCACTTTAAAATGTTTAATGTGGGCTCAGCGCCTGTGGCTCAGCGGGCTAAGGCACCAGCCACGTACACCTGAGCTGGCGGGTTCGAATCCAGCCCAGGACTCGCCAAACAACAATGATGGCTGCAACCAAAACATGGCCGGGCGTTGTGGCAGGCGCCTGTAGTCCTAGCTACTTGGGAGGCTGAGGCAGGAGACTTGCTTGAGCCCAGGAATTGGAGGTTGCTGTGAGCTGTGATGCCACAGCACTCTATCCAGGATGACAGCTTGAGGCTCTGTCTCAAAATTAATTAATTAATTAATTAATTA
>CAUYRH010164864.1:0-28337 GCA_963574655.1 Perodicticus potto | reverse complement strand
CTCCCTCCTTCTTTCTCTCATCTCGAGAGGCTTTTAACACACTGACTGCCACACTAGGAAAAACAAATTTTTCCTTTGGACTCACACACTTTCCAAGGTACCCAAGGTGAAGAGACATGTGAGTTATATATACTTCATGAGGCTCTGGGCTCAAAACTAGCATGAGTAAAATATAATTTACATGGCAGTTAATGTGTTAACTGTGACAGTATTTCTTAAAGTTCTACAGTGCCAGGCCTACATCATGCTCTATAAAACAAAAGGTTGCCTTGACAAACAGTATTTGGAAATAGTGATGCTGCCTGCTACATCCCCCCCCTTTTTTTTTTTTGCAGTTTTTGGCCGGGGATGGGTTTGAACCTGCCAGCTCCAGCATATGGGGCCAGTGCCCTACCCCTCTGAGCCACAGGCAATGCCCTACATCCCTTTTTTGAATATGGTTGGTCATATATTCAACACTCTGAGAAGTCCTGCAGGGAGGAAAATTGCTTAACTTTGGTTGACCCAGAGTTTCCCAAGGCCAAGGGGCCCTGTCATTGCATGGTGCCTCTACCAGTCAGAGCCTACTTAGGAAAATGCAAGCCTGCTATATAATTCAGAGGGGACTGAAGACACCAACCTCGTTTAAAAAGGTGATGTGACCCTGAGACTTACAACTGCAGGAAGTAGCTGTGACCCTAGAACATGGCCATAGAGTTATAGGAGCTGGAAATGCACTGGTTTCTCCAATCCTGGGGGTAATTCAGAGGGTGCTGAGACCACTGTGGGGGATGTGGAGTGTGGTGGGAGCTTGGAGGTGCTGAGCCCTGGCTGGGGTGAAGGAAGAGGCTTGACCTTTGAGTGCTGGATCTGTGGAGGGAGCCTGGAGACCATTGCCTGTTCCCACTCCTGGAGGGGTGGTGCTGTCTGCAGTAGGCAGAATTTTGGTCCCATGGTGTCTGCCCCTGGTATCATGCTCATGAATAAGTCATGTTATGTGGAGAAAAGGACTTTGCAGATGTAATTAAGGTTAGTAAGAGGCTGACATGGACCCGATGTCACTATGTGAGCCTCATAAGTGGGAAAGGAAAGCAGGACAGAGAGGCTCACAGCAAGACGGGACTCCATGCATCGTTGCTGGCTTTGAGGTGGAGGGAGGGTGGAAAGGACCAGGTGATAGCCAGTGAGGAAACTTAGGGACCTTAGTCCTGTAGCCTCACAAAATTGAATTCTGCCCACAACTGCTGAGAATGAGCCTGAGGTACATTTCCCCCCCACCTCTAGTTGACAGCCCAGGTTGTCCAGTACTGGGCTTTGGCTTCGTGAGACCCTAAGCTGAATAACCAACTGAGTCCACTGGACTCCTGACCTACAAAACCGTGAAATCATAAATGGATGTTGCTGTAACCCACTAAGCTTGTGGTAAATTGTATGGCATGTAGAAAATCATCCCATCCTACCTACCACCTAATCACTGGCCTTTTTCTCACACTTGCAGAATCTCACTGGAAGTCCATTGGCAAGAAGTCTGAGAAATGCAGTTTGTGGGGTCCCGGCTCCTCCATAATTCAGGCCAGAAAGTTGGGTGTGAAGGCCAAAGGCACATGAATGGGTCTCTGGCAGAACATTTGTTAGCATTTGGTGGGAAGAAAATTAGGAAAACCAATTTGGGAAATTCTGCCTTACAATAGAGTAGATTTGGACTTATTAAATGAGTACTTTGAGATCTTCCATAAAATGTGTGAAGATGATATATTTATGGCAATTTTATGAGGCTGCCAAAGGGGGGCAGTAGGGTGTTGTGGAGAGAGGTGTGGCCCTGCTGCTGACACCTTGGGTGGCTTTGAGTCCCTTCCCTGAATCCTGACCCACCCAAAGTCTTGCCTCTTCTTCTTGCTTGTGTGGAGTGCAGGGAACTCAGAAAAGCACCTTCCAAGCCTTTTAAAGCTCCAAAATTCTGTTAGTTGGAGAATAACTTTACTCTTTGAACAATTGTGGATTCTATTTAAATGATCGTAGTCATATCTGTGATTGATTTGATGCTGAATTCTTGATTAGCAACAGAACTCTCAGTCATGAGATTGTTGCTAAGGGAAATTATGATTTGGTTTGCAGTCATCTGCTTGCCCATATGGGGAAAATGAGTGGATTCAACAATGAGCTTCTCTGGCCCCCAGTGACTCTAAGGGCCTCCAGTGTGGGCCGGCTGAAGTTGATTTTCCTTGATAGACAAAACCCATGGCAGTGCTGTGTTACCTCTGTCCTGCTTGCTATATGAAAATCAGAGCACTGAATTGTATTATCCTCGGCTTCAAGGAGCTTCTCATCTCGCTGAAGAGGGAAATGAACGTGAGGATATGATTGGATAGTGAGAGAAATGAACAGCTGCCTGTTTTAAATTACCTTACAGGTTCATGTCCACTTCCTGTTACTGCCATCACAAGGCTTTTTATAAAGGAGGTGTTTCCTTTTCTCTTTCTGTGTCACAGAGAGAGGAACAAACCTCTGAGCAGCAGTGTTTAGAGCTGGCTTTTCCTGGCCTTTGCGGTCTTTCTCTGCTCTTCCTGAGAACTGCTCGGTGAAGCTGTGAGCGTCTTTCATGACAGTTTCCCGTAGGGTGTGAAACGTCACTTGTCACCCACCTTGAGCAAGCTGTTTTTTTGAGGCATTTGAAAGTAAAACAAAGTACCCCGCCATTAATGGAAAGCTAGAATTTTCTGTCTGCTTTTTCTTCTGACAGGTTGGTTGATGCTGTCACCGGCTGCGTGTGCCTTTTCCAAATGCATCTATTTAGCTCGTTGTTCCTGGGTGGATTAATTCCTTATGCTCCTCTTTGACATGTTCTGTACTTGGCACCAACAAAGCAATGATGCCAGGCTCTCTAGACAGCCCTGTTCTGGGGGTGTTGCCCACATCTGCTCAGGTGGCTTGAACCTTTATTTTGCACCTGGATGTTCAGGGTAATAGAGATATAACCTCTGAGCTTTAAGCCTTTTTGATGTTAGACACCCTTATGCATTGCACATTCAAAGTTTCCTTTCCTTTCTAGTGCCAGGGCTTCTCTATGATAGCATGGAATTGGGAATGCTACCTGGGATTGAGTTCTGATCTCAGCATTTCTCTGGACAAGTTTGTTCACCTCTCTGAGACTCAGTTTTCTCATATGTGAAGTGGGGGAAAATAACCTGATAGGGTTTTTGTGAGGATTAAGTAATGCACCTTAGATGGTGAACACAGTATCTGGTACATGTTAAGTGCTGAATACAAGTTAGGTATCATTATCATCTTCTTCACGATCGCGATCGTCATTACCACGGACCAAGGTTGCCATCGTAATCCTCACCACCATTGCCACCATCATTTTTATCATCATTGCCATCATCGTCACCATTATTATCATCATCATCATTGCAATTAGCAATAGTATCCTGCCCTCTTAGATTTCCTCTGCAGCTGATGGGTAGCAGTATCTGGCAATGAGGCAGATCTCAGGCCCTGCTCTGCCCTAGCTTTGGTGACAGCCACAGAACCCGTGAGAAAGAGTGTGAGCCCCACCTCTCCAACCATGATACATGAGTTCTTCTTTCCCTCCTTTTGTATTTCTCTACTTTCCTCATATTCTGCCTGGCATTGGCCAGCAGCCTCTCGAGGGAGGCTGGACTTCCTGTTCCCGTCTCTGGCAAGGTCATCCGAGTCTTGCTGCTGCTGCCTGTTGGACTCTGAGAACTGGCTGCTTCTGAGCCTCTGATCATAGCAGATTTAGGCCAGGCTTGTTTACTTCATTTCTGGGGATGCTGGTGGTGGGGAGTGTGAGGAATGTTGAGACTGATCAAGGAAAATGGTATGTCTGTGACGTGGAAGTAGCACATGTAGCTCTATCTGGGTGTAGGTTGCCAGGTTTGGGAAGTCCTTCTCAGCACAGGGCTATCCCGAGGCTGTGGCACTGAGGTCATGACATAGAAGGGCAGGAGGGCTGGGGAGCTGGAGAGGGGTCTTAGTGGTCCACACGAAGGTGCGCAGCACCCTGCAGGGATCCTCTGGGTCAGAGAGCTCCACAGGGCAGGAGTGTCCAGCATCTTCATGGCCTTGGGGTTTATCTTATCTCCGGTTAGCAGACATTGGGTGCAGTTTTGCAGGTTACACAAAGTCAGGCTCTACGGTGGCTACTGCACGGTTATTTAGGCCATGCTGAAAACAACTGGATGAGTACAAATTTGAATTTGGTATCGGAGACTTTTGAGCTAATGGGTCTTAGTTGCTATGACAACCTAGGGGCCAACATACAGAGGTCTTCTTTGGCTCCCTTAGGTAACTCAGGTTCATTGGTCTGTACCTTGTGGGGCCCAGGGTCTAGGGTCAGTTTTGCTTTCTGGCCATTCTTTTTTTCATTTTTTAGTAAATCATAGCTGTGTACATTAATGCAATCATGGGGTACAATGTGCTGGTTTTATATACAATTTGAAATATTTTCATCAACCTGGTTAACATAGCCTTCATGGAATTTTCTTAGTTATTGTGTTAAGACATTTATATCTTACATTTAGTAAATTTCACATGTACCCTTGTAAGATGCATGGTAGATGTGGTCCCACCAATTACCCTCCTTCCACCCATCCTCCCTCCTCCCCTTCCCTCCCTCTCCTTTTTCCCCATATTCTTGGCCTATAATTGGGTTATAGCTTTCATATGAAAGCTATAAATTGGTTTCATAGTAAGACCGAGTACATTGAATACTTTTTCTTCCATTCTTGAGATTCTTTGCTAAGAAGAATATGTTCCAGCTCCATCCCTGTAAACATGAAAGAGGTAAAGTCTGCATCTTTTTTTAAGGCTGCATAATGGTGTACATATACTACAATTTATTAATCCATTCATGGGTTGATGGGCACTTGGGCTTCTTCCATGACTTTCCTGGCCATTCTTATCTACTCATGTTGCCTATCCTTAAAAACATTATTAAATTATCATTGTATGACAGGTGATGTCCTGTGCACTTTAAATATATCACCTTGGGGCTTGGCGCCTGTGGCTCAATGGGCTAAGGCGCCAGCCACATACACCTGAGCTGGCGGGTTTGAATCCAGCCTGGGCCCTCCAAACAACAATGATGGCTGCAATCAAAAAATGGCTGGGCGTTGTGGCGGGCACTTGTGGTCCCAGCTACACGGGAGGCTGAGGCAAGAGAATCACTTCAGCTCAAGAGTTGAGGCAAGAGACCCACTTAAGCCCAGGAATTGGAGGTTGCTGGGAGCTGTGATGCCACCGCACTCTATCCAGGGTGACAGCTTGAGGCTCTGTCTCAAAAAAAAAAAAATATATATATATATCACCTTGGGCCAGGTGTGGTGGCTCATGCCTGTAATCCTGGGAGCACTCTAGGAGACTGAGGCTAGTGGATTGCTTGAGCTCAGGAGTTTGAGATCAGCCTGAGCAAGAGGGAGACCCTGTCTCTAAAAAAATAGCTGGGCATTGTGGCAAGCATCTACAGTCCCAGCTACTTGGGAGGCTGAGGCAAGAGAATCACTTCAGCTCTAGAGTTGAGGTTGCTGTGAGCTGTGATGTCATAGTACTCTACCAGGGTGGCAAAGTGAGACTTTGTCTCAGAAAAAAAAAATGAAAAACCCCAAACTCATACACACACACACACACACACACACACACACACACACACACACATATATCTCCTTATTTAATCTTCACAGTCCCATGACGCAGACAACGCCATCACTTCCATTTCAGGCATAATGGAGTGGAGCCTTTGAGGTCAGTGATTTGCACAAGGTCTGTCTCTTGGCAGGCAGATCGACTCAGTCTACTCAACCTTGTGGAGCCACAGGTCATGCAGCATGAAGACGCATTATAACTTTACTCCGCATGACCTGATGTTCTTTCTGGGGTTCTCTCACACAAGCCTGGAGATAAAAAGAGGTCATGCCCACATCTCCCACCCGTGTTTTCTTGACCATTGCCCCTCCATGTTCTATAGGACCCCCCTCTCTCCTCTCCCTTGCCAAAGTTCCCTCCATATTTTTCTGAGAGTTCTGTGGGTCTCACAAATTAGTCTGGCCAGTTGTGGTGGAATGGCCACCCCAGAAAGATGCTCTCCTTTTGCTGGGAACCGTCCCTCCTGCCAGGCCTCATCTTATTCTGGGGTGTCAGTGGCATTTCTGCATGCTACTCCTGCTCCTGCGCCTCCGCTTCCTCCATCTCCTGCCTTACACTGAAGTTGTGGTGGGTACATTGGAGCCCTAGAGTTCCCCAAGGCATGGGGTAGCCTGGGGAGACTTGGCTGGTGAATCTGGTGTCAGACTGTGACGGATGCCAGATGGCCTGTCCCAAAGGGCTCTGCCGTCTGCTGGCTTGGCCTGCCTGACTTCCTCTGAGTCCATCCCCGGAGGCCCCGCAGCGTCACCACCAGAGGGGTTTCTGCCAGGATATGCTGGAAGATGCTGTGTTTTCAAGAGAAGGAAAGCTTTGGTATAATAAGCACATAGTTCACCCATGACACTGCTGTATGCTTTGGCAATGTCCACCAGGAGGTCCCCAGTGCCAGACTACCAGTCATGAATGAGAGATCTCATGAGATCTCTCGTGAGACGAGAGATCATGAGAATGAATGATCATGATCATTCTTCATGAATGAATGATCTCATTTGCACCTGAGTCAGACCATATCACTCCTCTGTCTAGAGTCTCCCTCTCTCATCTAAGGTAAACACCAGTCTCATGGCACTGTACGTGGTTCTGTTCCTCCCCCACCTTTACCTTACCTCTTGCTGTTCACCTCGATCACTGCACCCCAACCCTGCTGGCCTCCTGGCTATGGCTGGAGCATACCACGCATGAGGCCGCCCCAGGGCCTTTGCACTTATGGTTCCCGCCACCTGTGATGCTTTCCCCCATTTGTCTGTGTGGCTCTCTCACTTACTCAGGTCTTTGCTCAGAAGTCATCTTCTCCGTGAAGCCTCCCCTTTCCACCACATTTTAATCCCCTGTACCCTCCTCTAAAATTTTATATCCCACTTCCCTTCTCTGTTTTTTCTCCTCTCTCTATTATCATCTAACGTGCTAAACATTTCACTTACTTAGCAAGTTCTCTCTGCTCCATCTCAATCCCAGCTCCACTGCACAGGGGCTTGGATTTATTCACAATGGGATCTCCAGGACCTGGACTAAGAAATTGGTGCATGGTAAACACTAAATATTTGTTGCATGAATGATTAAATTTGAGCAGACTGTAAGGGGACGTGGACTGTGTCCTTCCCTGTGCCAGCAGAATTCATGGGACTGTGGGGATATTAGAGAGGGAGGGATTCAGTCACCATCTCAGTTACCTTGTTCAATCCCTCTGTTTTCCGGAATACCACCTGGAGTCTAGGAAGAGGAAATGACTTGTCCAAGTTCACAAGTTGACCCTTCCTACCCTTACTTCCTTCTGAAGGACTTTTCCACTATCAAACTCTGGAAGGATCTTTCTTCTAATTCTTCTCATTTTCTTAAAAGAAACTTTTACACTAATATCGAACTTTCTTTATCCCCTACCAGATGGAATATAAGTGAAAATATATTCTGAGAAATGAAGAGCATTATACCAATGGAAAAAATCCTTTTTATTACTACTTGAAAGGTTGACGTCTAGCTAATCACAAATAGTCTCCAATATTAGGTTTTCTTGTGCTGCTGACTTTGTTCCTCTTCCTTCCAGCTTCTCCACTGAACAATGTCAAAGAAAGCCAGCTGCCACAATAAACCCACAGCCCCTGTCGCCTCCCCTTCTGTCTGGCAAGAGGCGGAGTGAAATCACAGGGTGTCAGGGAGGCTATAACATTTGAGCTGCTTTCTCTCAACTTTTGGGAGGGCTTCTTCTGGATGACAGGGGGACAAAGGATTGCCATGTAAATTACCATGCAAATTGCCATAGTTCAAACACTATGGCACCATTACAGCTCAGTGAACTCCCTTCTAAAGGGAGCTGGGAAGTACTTTCCTGAGCTGCTAAACCACCTGAACAGCTCCATGTGCTTGACTGTAGCAGGTTCCTGTAAATCTGGGTGCACTTGGACAGCTGCTAAAATATGATGACCCAAACGAGTGTGCCTAAAGGTCTTCCGTGCCCACCCAGTCCTGGTTGGACAGTCCTGAACGGTTCTGTAGTATGGCGGTATATGTCTCGGAGGCACAAGCGACGTCCACAATATTTAAGTGAGGGCCTGGCTGTTGTGTTTGTCTTTCTTATTCCTGTCTCTCTCCTGCCTTTTCTCCTGTGTTATTCACAGGATCAGTGCTCAGTGGCTGGCCTCCCTCACCTTGGAGATCGGCATGCTTGGTACCTTAGTCCTGTCCCCTTGCCTGTGACCAAGAGGCATGACTTGAGGGTGTCTCCTGCAGGCAGACATCTCTGATTTCAGTTTTTTGGCTTGTTGCCTGCATTCCCATGGCTATGTCTGCAACAGTGAAGGCTGGAGAGGGTGGCGGCTGTGGTCTCTGACCAGGGTTGACAGCCACTGATAATTGGTTTGCTCAGAGCTCTCAGTTTATCTTTTATTTGTAGTAACTGACTCCAATGAGAGCAAAACCCTATTTTGAAGGACAAATAGAGGACCATGGAAAGTGCCCTGAGAAATTTCTGTTGTTGCAGGGAAGTTTCTAAGGAGCCATTAGAGTGGTGATTGTACCACATTGGTGTGCCCTGAGAGGATCTTAGGTGTGCCATGAAAAATTTTTAAAAATCTTTATTAAATTATTTTCGAAAGAAGTTCCAAGCATAGTAAGCATATTATTTTTCTTGACTCTCTTTTCAGATCAACATAATTTAAGTGTGTCGTGGAAGTTTAAATATAGGCTCGAGTGTGTCGTGAGATAAAAAGGCTGAAAACACTGGCATTAGAGACAGGCCTGGTCTTGTTCTTCACAACTAACTCAATGTCTGTTGTGACGTAATATTCATTCACATTTGGAAGCTTTTTTGTGTGTTAAAAATACTTAACGCCCACAGTTAATACACTGAGTTGAACGTTGAGCATGTTTTATCTCATTTAAACCGGACCACAGAGCTTTAAAAGTAGGTGTAGTAGGGGTCTCCAGAGAAACAGAACCATTAGGGGATATGTGTGTGTGTCATAAATCTACATATAGTCATTTATGTCTATATCATAATTTTCTTTCTTTTTTTTATTGAGACAGAGTCTCATTTTGTCACCTTCAATAGAGTGCTGTGGTGTCATAGCTCACAGCAACCTTAAACTCTTGGGCCGAAGCATTTCTCTTGCCTCAGCCTTGGCCTCCCTAGTAGCTGGGACTACAGGTGCCCACCACAATGCCTGGCTATTTTATTTACATTTATCAGTCCCGGGCCACGTTCGAACTCACCAGGCTCGGAGCATGTGGTGCCTAGTGGTGCCCTAACCACTGTGCTATGGGTGTCCAGCCTCATAGTTTTCTTTAAAGGAGTTGGCCTATCCAATTGTTGGGGCTGGTGAGTCAGAAATCTGCCAGGTAGGCTGGCAGGCTGAGATGCAGGGAAGAGTTGATGTTGCTGCCAAGAGGCAGAATTCCTTTTTACTTGGGACCCATCAGTGATTTTTCTCTTAAGGCCTTCAACTGATTGGACAATGGCCCCCACATTATGGAGGGTAATCTGCTTTACTCAAAGTCTATGGATGTAATTGTGAGCTTCATATAAAAAAAATGCCTTCCTAATGATGTTTAGACTGGTATTTGACCAAATATCTGAGTATTGTGGCCTAGCCAAGTTGACACGTAAAATGAACCATCACAGTTGGTATCATTTCCTTTGTACAGGTGAGGAAAACAAGCCTCAGAGAAGTGAATTCACTTGCAGCGGTAGGTTAAAATAATGGCCCTCAACTATGTCCCTGCCTTACTCCCCAGAATCTGTGACTGTTACCTTGTAGTCCAAAAGCAGTTTGTATGTATGATGAAATGGGAGATCTATAGGCAGGGACATGGTCCTGGACCACCCAGGTGAGCCCAAGGCAATCCAAGGGTCCCGATGTGCGGGGTGAAGGAGATCAGGGTAGAGGGAAGGTGTGATGACAGAGGCAGACCTGGAGTGATGCACCTTGGGGGGTAGGAGGGGTTGCAGGCCAGGAAACACAGGTGGTCACTAGAGCTCCAGAAGGGACTTGCCCTGCCTGCACCTTGGTTTTAGCCAGTGAAGTTGATTTTGGACTTCTTGCCTCCAGAACGGAAAGAGAATACCTTTGTCCTGCATTAAACCACTGAGTTGGTGTGATTCATTATAGAGGCCACGTGTACATGTCCCAGGCCGTGCGGTTAGTAAAGGGTGGAGGTGGAATTTGACTCCTCAGCCTCACACATATAACGCTGTCAGCGTCATTCTTTGTCGATCTCTCCCAAATGACAGTCCCCGAGCCCATCTCTCCTCTCTGCTCCCATGGATCTTGTCCAAACTTTTAACCATGTGGCTACAACTTTATATTAACTTCTGTAAGTGGGGGACTCTTAGGAGGGAAGGACTGGGTATGGGGGACCAAAGGGTAATGAAGACAAGGTCCCCTATTTATTAGGGTCCTACTCCACAGCAGACACTTTATAATCATTGTGTTTAGTTCTCCCAACCTCCCTGGAAGGCAGGTGCTTATCATCCCTATTACATCGCTGAGGAAACTGAGACCAAGGTCACACAGCTGGTTAGTGATGGAGCTGAGGTTTCCACCTGGGTCAGTCTGAGCCGAGGCTTTGGATGCTGCATTCACTACACTTGCTTTCTCTAGAATCTTTATCACAGCTCAGCGACAGCGGGAGAGGAAATGTTAATGAAAATTGGAGAGCTGAAGACCCAGCCTCCCTGTTTGTCGCTCCCCTTCCAGAAAGCCCCATCTCAGGTGTGCAGGTTTGAGTCCAGGGCCTTGGGCCCTGCAACATTGTCTACACCCTTCAGTGGGTCACTCGCCTCTGGTCATGGAAGAATGTCCTGCTGGGCCCCCTTGGCATCTGGTGACATAGCTCATGGCTCCCTCCCTCCCCTCCCCATCCCTTTCCCATTAGCCTTGCTGCCCTTCCCCTTTTAGTTTTGGATTTTGGCCCCCTACAGAGGGAAGAAGGGGAGCAGAGGGTGGGCAATGCTTTCTTCAGAGATCTGGCCAGACTTCCTTTGCCCTGTGGGTTAATGTGCCAGCTCCTGGGGGGCGGGCAGGACTCAATCTGTCACCCCAGGGAGCTGGACATCCAGGGGACACCAGACGACTCCTGGCAACCAGCAGTGACTAGAGACATACGGCTGCTTCTGAGCTGAGCTTACGACTTAACAAAACAGGTTATCAACAACGTTGGGCTAAAAATACCATATTTCTTTTTCAAATAACTTGTTTTGGCAGTTATAAATACTCTATGAAGTCAGCTTGGAATGTGGTCTAGCAGCTCTCAGACAACTGAATATTTCAGATGCGCACATTATTTTTTAGGCGGAATCCAACATGCAATTTCCAGCCAATTCTTCACTCTCCTGAGTAATGGAGAGGAGATTGGGTGCAGATGAAACCAGTGAATAATTAGCTGAGTGCAGGGTTATAGCCTAGGTTTCCAAACGGAGAAGTAGGTGCTCCTGGAAGAAACATTCAGGGAAGTTTGCTTTGCTTGCCAGGTACCCCTTTGTCTTTGGGTAGCAGAGAGCTGAAGTGCATGGTCAGGACACCCTCCCTCACTCTTGATTCCTCCCTCTCCCCCTACTTCTTCCCTCCCTCTCTTCCCTCCTTTCTTCATCCACCCACCCCTTAAGCAATTATTGGCACCATCCTTGTGTGGGACAATTTGTTGTGTGCTGGGGTTATGACAAATGAAACCAACAGGTTCTACTGTCCCCCTCCCCCGTGGAGTTTGTGATTCGCAGTGATGGTAATTAACAAGTAGACAGAAATAACTGATTTAAAAATTCGATCCATGCTTTCAGAACGAACAAGGAGGGAAGGAGAGAAGTAGGGGGAAAGGGGAGGCATCTTCTCAGAGAAGGCAGGATGGCTTCTCTCAGGGGTGGCATTTTATCTGAGGCTGGAGGGGTGAGGAGCCCCCTGAAAGGGAAGGTGAGGGATGTTTGAAGGAGAAGAGCCAACCGCGTACAGGAAGGTCTGGGAGAGACACTGGTTTGAGAAACTGCCTTGATGCATTTGATGACATTTCCGTAAATGCTGCAGGGGGCTGCCCGCCCTGACTCCTCTACTTCTTTCTTCTTCCTCTCTTCCCCCCTCCTCTATGCAGACACCATTTTCCCACTGATACCTCCACTCTGCATCCCACCACATCCACTCCGCCTCACTGTGCTCAGCGCTGAGCCCACCACCTTCTCCCAGGTGGTGATACGCCAACGAGAAAGCAGATCCCAGTTCTGATCAGCCCTCTGCACCACCACGTTCACCGTCACACTTGTCACACTCCACACTAGGCACCATCAGTCTCCTGGCTTCACTGTTAGTGTCCTTGCTGCTGGTCACTGGCAGCCACCAGCAGCCTGGGGCATTAACTCTTCCACTCCTGCCCCCTCCTGCCTGTCACTCCTCTCCTCCGTCCCACCAGTCCCCTCCTTTGTCCTTATCACCACCATTGTACCCCTGCCCTGCTCTGCCCCCCCTGGGAACCCAAGAACCTGACTGCACCACCTGCGACAGTAGAAGTAACAGAACATGGACTTGAATTTGAGCACCAGCTGGGCCCATTATTAGCGGAATGAACTTGGGAAATTCCCTTAACTTTTTGACTATAATTTCTGCTCTATGCTTACTATGAAGATTATGGAAATCAGTGTGAAAGTGCTGGCATTTGGGAGGGGCCTTGTGAAAAGGCAATTTCTCCTCTTTCCATCCCAGTGGGTGACTCACAGACAAAAAAATGAACAAACACAGTTCCCTGCACTCAGACTCAGCTTGCGACTGCTCTTCAACCCCTCACTGCCAAGGACACTTCAAATGCTGTTTAAATTTGTGGTTAATAATGCTTAGGATTTAAAAAAATACACAAGTAGTACATTAATGTATTCTTATAAAAATGCAGACGACAGATGGTAGGAAAAATTTCCCTCAACAGTTATCACCTTCCCACTTTCCAGTCCCAGTTTCTGCCTCACTAGTAATTACTATTCAAAGTTTAGTTTAGGGCCAGGTGTGGTGGCTCAACACCTGTAATCCTACCACTTTGGGAGGGCAAAGCAGGAAGATCACTTGAAGATAGGAGTTTGAGACCAGCCCCAGCAATAGTGAGACATCTGTGTCAACAAAAAAATAAGAAAATTTAGCCAAGTGTGGCAGTATGTGCCTGTAGCCCCAGCTACTTGGGAGGCTGATGCAGAAGGATAGTGTAAGCCTAGAATTTGAGGTTGCTATGAGCTGTGAGAATGTCACTGGACTGTAGCCTGGGCTAGAGAGAGACTCTCTTTCTTTCTCTCTCTTTTTAAAGTTTAGTTTAGAATATAACTTTTTGAACTTTTGGGAATGCATTTGCATTTGTGGGTGTGTTTTTATTTTGTGTTTTTATTTTAAAAACTGCTATCATAATTAAAACACAGCTATAGTCCAGAAAGAAGGAGGGGGGAGGAGGGAGAGAGGAGGAGAGGAGAGAGGGTGCAAGGGGGGAGGGTGTTTGGTGGGACCTCACCTATTGTGCATAATGCAATGGTACATTTCAAAACTACTAAGAGTATGGTATAAATGCCTTAGCACAACAAACAAGTGAGGTGATGGTTATGTTAACCAGTCTGATTTAAGCATTCCACATTGTATATCAAATCAGCACATTGTACCCCATAATTGTACCCAGTTATGATTTAATTAAAAATGGCTATCATAATATGTGTGTACCTGTTATAATGCAAGTTGATATTTCACATAGTATGCTCTTTCCTTGACAGTTCATGTAAGGCTGTACCTTTTGTTTAGGAGCTGGTATTTTCTTTATTTTTAAAGTTTGTTACGGAAAATTTAATATACCTGCAAAAGTAGACCAGAACATCATAAATGACCTTATGTACCCACTACCTAGTTTCTGCAGTTACCAACTATCCAATCTGGAACATCGAACCCTATTTGCTTTCTCCTCCTTTATTGTTTTAATGGGATCCTGATTCAAATAAATAATTTTGTTAACTAGATAAAAGCTGATATTAGGGAATGGTTAAAATTGTAAGCGCAACAAAGATATTACATTTGTGTTTTTAATAGCTCTTAACTTTTAGAGATGCACAATGAAATAATTATGAATGGAATGGAATGGTGTATGTGGAGTTTGCTTTAAGATTTGCACATTGTAATTGATTGATATATCTCTTAAATCTCTTTTAACCTATAGATTCCCCCTCCATTTCTCTCTTTCTCTCTTTTTTCTTCCAATTTATTTGTTGAAAAGCTCTACATTTTTGCCCGCTGCACAGTAATTCCCCTCAGGGATCTCCCATGGGTTGTTTTATCATATTGACAGGCATCTCCATTATTTCAAGCTCTTACTGTCACACCTCTGTGGTGTAAGCTCTTTGTGCATGGGTGCCATCATTTCCCTAGGATGGCTACAAAGAGGTGGATTTACCAAGTCAAAAGGCATGCACATTGCATTCAGTTGAGCTGCACAGAAGTCTCGTAAGTCAAAGATAGTTGATAACTGGAGATTTCATGTGGTTCAACCTAATACGGTTTAATTGAAACTACCAAATTGCCTGTAAACATACGCGTCGATGTTACAGGGGTATCCGTTTCCCTATACTGTTGCCTCTGCTACAATAATCAGTGATTTAAACGTTCTGTGACTCCGAGGAGGGAAGAACATTTTCACTGTGTCTCTCAAGAGCTGAGTAGCAAAAACAGTCTTCTGGTGGGAACCAGATCTCCACGTGACCCATAAGATGGGCAGGACCACTGCTGGGCTGTGCCCAAAATGAAGTGGACCAACTTTGGTCAGGAGAGGGGCTTGGCTGCATCTTGCATCTGCAGGTGGGTTCTTCCTTCTCTTCCTGGACTGAGCTATGACCCCTAAGGCAGGTTTCTGTCTGGTTGAACTATGCAGCCTTCAGCAGAAGCCAGTTGACCCCACAGTTTGTGACTACAGGGGTAGCACTCACCCCTGTTAAAGCACTTGCACTGGCTGGTGAAGACAAACAACAGGGACTGAATGCTTGGAAGGAGAGGGGGTCATTGCAATGACTGGGTGCCTGCTGTATACCAGCTTTGCCCTTTCAGGTTCTGAGAGGTTTCTTGCAACTGCTTCCCCAGTTAAGAGGTCTATTAAGTGGGGCAGAACATGGGGGTTGCAGGTGTAGGTACAGAATACCAGGCAAGATGGTAGAAGGGACACTGGGTGAGAGGTCAGGAGACCTTGTTTTGTCCATTAGGGCCACGTGACTAGGCCATTCACTTCGTCAGTCTCTTTTGCCAGTGCTCCATCTGGAAACGGGGACGAGAGGGCCTGCCCTACCCTCCTGCTCCCTCCCTGCCAGCGTTATCTCCATGACACCCAGTCTGCAAAGGCAGTTTGAAGGCATCCGTGTGTACTGCAAAAGCAAGGCTTAGCGTCCACAACCCACAGACTGCAAACTAGAGAAATGCCCCCTTTCCCGGTAATTATTCAGTAATTATTCACATAAGAAGGATTTCATTGTTTTGTTTCATAT
The DNA here is from genome assembly GCA_963574655.1 of Perodicticus potto. NCBI lineage: Eukaryota > Metazoa > Chordata > Mammalia > Primates > Lorisidae > Perodicticus > Perodicticus potto. The sequence goes on along the minus strand of CAUYRH010164864.1, from coordinate 12,730 downwards.
ATTCGTTGCACTTGATGGCCTTTTAATAGGGGCATTGAGTTTGTGTACAGAAAGGTTATTCATTTTAAGATTTCTGGGCCTTAATTGTTATTTGTTTTGCTTGGTTCCAGCGCACTATAAATTAGTGATATCGACAGAGCGTATTTGTCTTGGCACCGCGGTGTATTGTCTACAGTGAGCACTGTTTGGCCTGGCACCGGCCTGGATCTCCCCATCTGTTTCTGATGTTTACATTGTTAAAGATACGACAGACACATAGGACACGGCCACATGCAGAGAGGGAACTTTTTTCCACTCCAGTGCATCAAACGAGGTCTGAGCCTGTAATAAGCACAGCCCTAAATTACACTTGAGCCCACGAATGTCCAGGCCCAGCCTCAGCCCCTGCAAGGCGGGATTGATTGCTTGAGCCCTGGGGTATTCACTCCCAGGAATGCTTTTAGTGGGCTCAACAGCTCAATCTTGACAAACTCATTTTTGCCGTGCGTTTGAAAAGGGGGAATTGCACAAACTGCATTTCAATTGGTATTTCTGAGCGGCTCCAAAAACCGGGGAAAGGAAGGATAAGCCATCAGTCTTAGAGGATCCCAATACCCTGTCCGAGGCCAGGGACCTGGGCATTGGGGTGGGGGACTGGTGGTTTTGTCAGCTCTGCTTTTGTGAGCCTAGTCTGTCTACAGTGGAGGGAGAGAGGACTTTCTGTGGATGGACAGAGACTCCCCAAGCATTCTCCCACAGGGTCACCCACAATCCACTGAAGCAGGGACCCACATCTTTTTGTTAGGAGAGATCTTAAATTTTCCTCCTCACAAGGGAGACACAGGAGGGGAAGAAAGGAGGAGGGGGTGGCATTTGGAGTCTGTAGAAAGCAAAGGCTTTGAGGAGAGAGGGGTTGGAGCAGTGTCCTCTTTACACCCTCTACATGAATCCGTGTGTGGACCATATATGTAAGGGGGGCTGGGGAGAGGGAGGAGGATGGCTGTACATAGCACTGACGCTGTTGACGGAGGCGGCTGGGAGCCTTTGGTTTAGCACAGGGCAAGGCGCGGACACCTGCTGTCACATCATTACTTCCAATCTAGGAACACCCTTCTGTGTCCACTTGGTGTTGCCCTTGTGTCAGAGCAAAACCTGTCCTCTACTGCTGAACTCTTGCCTCCTTTTTTTTTTTTTTGCAGTTTTTGGCCGGGTCTGGGTTTGAACCCGCCACCTCCAGTATATGGGGCCAGTGCCCTACTCCTTTGAGCCACAGGTGCCGCCCAACTCTTATCTCCTTTCAGTTCCCAGAAATGAAGGAGCTGGGAGGTTGGGTGGTTTTCGTTCTTTCCTGGGTATTCAAGGAGGCACTGAGGTCTGGGGTTTCCAGAACTTGAAAAGGAGAAAACACCTTCCCATACTTCCACTGAAGTGGAAAACAAGTCTACCTGTTCCACTTGCCTTACATATTCATCCTTTTCTAATCTGGAGCCTTATTTGGGTAGATCCAGCTCCCTGGGAGGATGGCAAATGACGTGGAATGGCTTGGTGTTGCAGGCCTGTTCAAATGTCTGCTTCTGCCCACAGAAAAACACTTAAATTCCCTAATCCAGGCCAGAAGCACAGTTTCCTAAACACCCTCCCCCATTCCTCTCTGCAATCTATTTTCTATACTGCAGGTGGGATAAACTTTCTAGACCATTTGCGGAAGGACAACATATGGTCTATTCATTGGTGTTTCATTCTTGCTGTTTTTTCCCTGATCACTATAACTCCCACCACATGCCCCCCTGTGAAGGAGGTAACCAGACTTTGTACTCCGAGAGAGGTTTCCTTCTGGGAAGACAGTGGGAGTTACCTGGAGAGAAGAAAGCACCTTTCTTAGGTTTGCTTTCCAAAAGCTCAGACTTCTTGAGAGGGCTCTGCTAGGAAGGAGGCCCACCCAGCTTTTTACACCCTGCTTTTTCTGGTCTGCTACTTCCTTTTCTGGACACACTTAGATGCCCCCTCATTATTCATCAAAATTCAGTTCAGGGGTGACCTGAGGGACTTGCGCCTGACTCCCCCTTCTAGGAGTTGTGGATGGCCCCTGTGAACATGTGTCACACCCTGCCTGTCTCCATCCCAGCCCTGACCACACTGGGCTGGAAGTGCCTGTAATGCGCCTTCCTTCCCCCGGGGCCTCTGTCTTACTGATCTTTGATTGGAGCCTGGCACCTGGCATGCAGATCCTGCTTGGGGTGGGGCAGCCAGGCAGCCGGGCTGGGCTTGTTGAGTGACCAGCTGCTCTTGCCATCCCCTTCTGTCTGAGGCACCCTCCTCTGGGCTGGCCCCAGTGCTGATGATTCTCTGTTCTGTGACATTGAGTGAGATCTCTTAACTCGCCTGTCCAGTGAGGGGGACGGGCTGGATAATCTCCCAAATCCGTTCCAGGGCTAATACCCCAAAGAAGAAGGATCTGGGACCTTGATCAAGTAAAAATGGGCACGTTCATTCTTCCTTTTTAATTCCACCATCTTCCCCTCCATAGCTGTGGTTTCTGGTGGGGTGCAGTGGTCAGGCAAGGGTCTGGGTGAATCTATTCCCCAGAGATGCAGAACCTTCCCTTTTAAACTGGGCATCCTCCAGCAATTTGTACCTCAGTAAATGCATCACCATCCATCTGGTTCTGGAAGACAGATGCCCAGGAGCTGTCCTTTCAACACCTTGCTTGTGCCCATTTCATCTACCACCTGGTCCTAGTTAGCTTCTAAACATCTCTTGAATCCAACTCATGTCTCCATTTCCACCTCCCAGCCCATCACACTACCTGCCCTCCCCCTCCATCTTTCTCCTGCTTCCAACATTTTGCATCTGGACTACTGTAAGTACCACCTAACTGGTCTCTGCACACCTGCTCTTCCTCTCACCTGCTCATTTAGACTCCACGCAGCAGCTAGAGTGATCTCAAAATTCAAATCTGACTCTGACACTCTTTCTCTTAAAACCCTTTGATGGCTTCCCATAGATCTTAGGAAAAAGATCAAAATCTACCCCTAGCCTATGAACCTCTGCCTGCCTCCTCAGCCTCTTCCCACACCAGGTCTCGTCTGGGCTCACTTACCCAGTCGATCTGACTTCAGGCTCCTTCTCTGCATGCCCCAGGACACCCTGTCACAGGGCTTTTGCACATGCTCACCAATGTCACAGTTGCAACTTTATAGTTGTGAATGCAATTATTTGATTAATATGCGTTTCCTTTAGATTTCTAGACCCAGGAAGGCAGGACTGTGTCTATTTTTGGTTGCCATTGTATCTCTTTGCCTATGGTGGTGTTTGATACTCAGTAAACATTTGTTGAATAAAGTAATGAAGAAAGGAAGGGAGGACGAGTGTAAACACACCTTGGTCAACATTTGTACACTCACTTTATTGAACATATCTAGCTTTGGATACTAATTGGTAACCACTGACATCTAATAAGGAGAAATTTTACTTGGGAAACGTTTTTGTGCATTTTATTAATCCAGATTTTAATATTCTAGGGAGAATAAAGATTTGCTTCATTGTAAAAGGTCCCATATGACTTTGAAAATTAGTTCTAATAAAATGATGAATGGCGCTTCACTTCATTAACGAATGATCATTAATTTTAATTCATACATCTGACATCTGCTCCTGATCTTTGTCCTTTCAAGTGTAATTAAAATAATTGTAAATATGCAACCATCATTGAAAGTTACAGGTGATTGTACTGGGTGGCTGTCACTCTCTAGCCAGGGAGACTGTATTTCCTTGAGGGTGGATCCGCTCCAGCTGAGCTATCAGAATGGGGGCAATGAATCGGGCTGTGAGGGAAGAGGGTGGGGAGGGTCTGTGTGGGAGGTGAACATTCAATGCGGTGGCTTGAAGATGGACTTCCTTCTGAGATGAGCATGAACCAGCTCTCCAAAGGGCAGCTCCACAGCTGTAGTATCTTTGCTTTTTGTCCTGTGTGTGTTTTTAGGTGGATACTCAGAAAATGGGAGGATTTCAAAGAGATAGAAAAGATTGCCTTCTCATTCACACACCCAAAGGAGTCTAATCAAATATGTCCAAGATTCCTATAAGGAACAAAATGTTCCTTCTCACAGTTAGAAGACTATAGATTAAAGTGCCTTTGGAAGTGAAGATTTTTGAACATCTACTAAAGTTCCTTCCTTCCTTCTTTTTATTTCTCTCTTTCTTTATTCATGTTTTTGAGACAGAGTCTTATTCTGTCACTCTGGCTAGAGTGCCATGGCACCATAGCTCACAGCAACCTCAAACTCTTGGGCTCAAGCGATTCTCTTACCTCAGCCTCCTGAGTAGCTGGGACTATAGGTGGCAGCCTAAACACCTGGCTAGTTTTTCTTTTCCGTTTCCTTCCTTCCTTCCTTCCTTCCTTCCTTCCTTCCTTCCTTCCTTCCCTCCTTCCATCCTTCCTTTTTTTTTTTAGTAGAGACAGATCTCCATCTTGGTCAGCCTGGTCTCAAACTGAGCTCAAGTGATCCACCCTCCTTGGCCTCCCAAAATGCTAAGATTACAGGTATGAGCCTCCCTCCTGGCTTCTCCTAAAGTTTGAATGACTGACATGAGCTTGTTTTCTGAAAGGAAGCTTCAACATCACAAGATCCTAGGTGCCTAAACTAAGGAAAAAGACATAGAAGGGGAGGCTTGACAATACTCTACTACTTGGGCATCCTCAGAATTCTTATGTTTCACACCTTAATATGCCTTCATCAGACCAACACTGGAGCCCCTGGACCTGGAGCAGACAGGGCAATACCTCTGGGATGAGGAGCTTGGCTCCAAAGCTGTCCTTAGGCTCAGTCCTAGGCTGACTCGTGGGAAACCCACCAATGGTGACTTTCTCAGTGTCTGTGGGATGCAGGAGAAACTTGCCTCCATCAGCTGGGTCAGAAAACCCAGCAGAGCCACTCCCTTATTAAACCTCTCGTATCTCTTTCTGGGAGAAACAGGCTGTATTGTGAATGAAATAAAATTTTTACTACCCTGGGGAAAACTATGCAAGTGAAGTGTTTTCCATATACCTGGGTCTGAATTGTTACAGGGAAATTTTATTGTAATAGGGCCCATGATCTCAGAAACCAGGTTTCTATCCAGAGGCTATTCTGCTTTTATAACCATATCAAATCAGTGGAACATACGGGCTTATGATGATTTTGTTTCTCGGATCTGTCGTGTTTGTGAAACCAATTTCTGCACTTAACACAGGTTCAGCCATGACATTGTATCAGGAGAAAGGAATGGGCATCTTTCTTTTTCTCTCCTTCCCTTCACCCCTTCTCTCAAACTAAGGGAAGGGTTTAAGAGTTTTCTGGGGATAGGTGAGTGTGTGCTGGTGATGCTGGTTAGGGTGGAGAAAACTCCCGCACTCCTGTCACTTGTCCGACTTCCATTCTCCCCATGCTTTTCGAGGTAGTGGAGGTGAATTTGAGAAATGACTCCCCTGGCCACAGACCACGTGCAAGCAGAAGAGGCGGCTAAGGTGGCTAAGGTGCTGTGTGAAGTACAGATTTGCTGCAGAGGAGTTGGTTTGAATGATAAGAGGCCATAAGTATCTTTTCTGTCTCCTCCCGGGGACTCTTCCCTGTTGAAAATAGGGAAGCTGTAACTTTCCTTGACTTCAAGTGGCCATTCAAAAGGAAGCAACTTAGTTATTTTCTTCTTCCAAGGTGTGACTGTCTCCATCAATCACCTTGCAAATCTCTAATCTTAATGTTTACGATAATTCCCTTGGACATCTCTTGGCATGCTGCGTTTGATGGAAAGGGACAATTATTTCTGGCTTTAAAACTGGCTGAATCTGAACCTGTATTTGAATCTTCCTTTAACACCAACACCTTGTAATAGATGAGGCACATTTTTTTACTGTAGGTGGGATGAAAGAAAATTCTATATGTAGAAAGTTACATGGCTAGGTGGAGAAATAACTATATTTTTCTTTGCAAAAGTGTGTCCTACGGTATATTTAGCTGTATGTTCTGGAAAAAGGAAAATAGTTTTTCCACAAAAGGTCAAGTGGGAGGAAAGAAAACGCCACCCCCTGGAGCTAATCACTGTTGATATTCTCCTAGACTTTTTCCCTAAGTGAGTATCTGGGTATTTTTCAAAAATTATCTCATATGACTCTTACTATTATTTTATAAGCCCCCCCTTTTTTTGCTTACCAATATTCTGTGAACATGTTTCCATGACAATGTATGGGAATCTACACCTTATTTTTTTAATGGCTTCATCACAGACTCTAGTCATGCAGATGCTGATTAATTTATTTAACATATTCTCCATTGATATAAATTAAAGTTGTTTTTTATTTTTCACTGTTCTATTAACTCTGTGTAGCCATTTCTACATCTTTAAAAAATTTGTCTAATTAAGTTCATAGAACGAATCTTAGAATTTCTGAGTCAAGGGTATCCACTTGAAGTATATATATGCCTGTAACAAAAATTCAAAGAAAGTGCTCCTCCAACCTCAGCCTTTCTCTTCCCCATAGATAATGTGGTATATTTACACATGTTTGTTAACCTGTGGGTTTACTAAAGATTAATGAGACAGAAGAAAGATAAGTGTTCCTTAAATAGCAACAGCAAAGAACTTCTATCAGATATTTTTTTCCTGATTCTTCTCCTGTTTTCCCGTTACTCCCCCTTTGTATCATTCAGCTACTCCTTTGAGTCTCTTTTACCTCCTGTATTATGCATAGAATGTTTACTCTTTCATTTGGAAAGGTTGTCAACCTTTCATTCATTGAAAAAATTCCCATTCAGGGCCACCAGGTCATGTCCTGTTTTATGCTTAGGTGTCCACAGGAACCAAAGAGACCTGGTCCCCTGAAGCTTGTGAGAGAAAGAGAGAGAGAGAGAAAAAGGGAGAGAGACTGACTTGGGCTAAGAGATCTACTTGTTTATTCCTGAACTTCTGCTATGTTATTTTATTTATTGTACCTTTATATTATATTTTAATGTGGGCAGGACTAGACTCTTAGAACTACTTTTAAAGGGGTGGATCAGTGGAACAGTTAGACAGAGATATGGGACAAATATGAAGAGAAAAGAGAGAACCTAGAGGGATTGCTAGAGGGACTTGGAAACTCCTTTTTGATTGGAAAAGGTTTTGATACCCAGGGACGTTTCCCCTCTTCCTGGGAAGCAATGCTAACTTCACATATAGGAACCTGGGTCATCCTAAGGTTCAGTCAAAGCCATTTGCTCCTGTCTTGTGTTTAAAAAGAATTGGGCAGACAACAGCACTGTTCCTGTGGCTGAAATGATAGGTCCCTGGAGTGGAGCAATGACTTTAGCCAGTGTAATAATCAAATCAATCTGCAACATCCTCAGTGTAGTTCATTGGTGCGAAATTGATCATGATGAGAGGGGAAAAAACCCATCAATTTCCTCAGGCCACGGCCAACCTCATGCCCTTGAATGTAACCCAACTATGAAATGCTCACATTTCTTATGCAGAGTTTCCTTTTATTTGGATTCAGAACAAGTTATCTTTCCTTTTAAAACTCAAATAAACAGTGACTTTTTTTGTGGCTGTTGTTGGTGAATAACTTGTGATGAAGATTTTTTTTCCATGTTTGAGTTCTAACCTACTACCGTACTTCCCAGACTAAGTAGAAATTGATTTCAGAAAGTCAAAGGATACAAATCTGTTGAACGGTTTTCATTTTAAAATGATAGTATAGCAGTAAACGAGGACATTAGAATAAACATCATGCAGTCCTGGCTGTGAGCATCACTAGTGTTTTTTTAATAGCTATTAGAGTTATTGAGTTTTCCATTTTATGATATCATTTGTGATTATGCTAGAGTGAGCAGAAAAGAGAAGGCTCTGGTAATATAGATTATTTTTTGGTGTATTAAAGAGCATACATGATTCGGAATCTAAGATTTTGGTCTTAGATCTAGCACTAATTGCTGCTAGCTGTGTTGCCTCAGTACGCCATTTCTTTTCTGTGAGTCTCAGTTGTTTTGTCTTTAAAATAGGGAAAATAAGACTTGCTTTCCCTATATTTTTGGATTGTTGTGTGGACTGAGAAAGATGATGCAGGGGAAGCTGTTTTATAAAAGGCAAAGCATGTTCAAGATACTGTGCAGAGATTGTGCCTATAAGATGCCAAGCAAATACTTAGGAATAGAAAATGTTGGTCAAATTTCCCTCTGAGTGGTATGTTGTAAAAAACCCATTTATCCACTAGTTAATTTTTGGACTTGATTAAAACAGTCCCAATACACGCTATCATTTTTAGTGATGGTCATTTTATGAGCAAATCTAGGCTCTTGTTTGTGTGTTTTTTTCCTTCCCCTTAAAACAATCAATTACTCTTTGGTACCTGGGCATGGAGGACCAGAATGTATACTATATAGGTCAGTGGTCCCTAAATCTGCATCTCCATCAGACTCACAGGGTACTTAAAAAAAAAATGCTGAGTCTAAGTTCTTACTCTAGATCTACTGAATCAGAATTCTCAGAGGCAGGGGCCTCCAAATCTGTGTTTGTAGCCAGATTTGTGTTTTAGCCAGTGCTTTGGATGCATGGCTGGTTCAGGGCTGTGCATGGTAGCAGGTGGCAGGAGGCGAAGGTTCTACCCTACCTCTTACTCTGTCAGGCACTCTTTGAGACTCTCTCTGGGCCTCTCTTTCCTCAACAGTGAAATTTCTGTGTTTTTAAACTGCAATCAAACTTCGGGGCAGAGGAACTTCAGATACTCTGTAAATAATAAAGCATTTAAAAGCTACTATGAAGATTTAACCTGTTCCGAGAACCCTCATTGCTTTCATTTGTTTAATATTCTGGGATTCGGAAAGTCTCTGTTTGAAATGAGTCCTATGTCTAAGGAAGTTTGGAACCCATGAAGAATCTATGAACTCTATATTACCTTCAAGCTCTGACAATCTTTGCTTATATAGCCATAGTTAAAATGCTCTCAGAGAAAGGTGGTATGAAACTTTCTTTTGTTTCATGTTCTGGTTATTAAAAAGTCAGCACAAATTTCAGCCACGTTGAGAGACCAGCTCCGAGGATAATTTGGATCTTCAAAGAACACTCCTCTGGCTCCTTGAAAAAGTTGTGCTAAAGCAATTAAATGTTATTTGAAGGAAAGAAAAAGCACAAGCTGACTATTGAATTACAGGAATAGTGTTAAAAAAGAAACCCCAAACAATCCTTACCCTGGGATCAAAGCCAGAGAGAGGCAGAGTGATTGTGTGCAGGGGGTGGGGGGAGAGGGGGAGAAAGGGAGGTGTTGGAATGGGTTTGGCTCAATTAAAGATGTGAATGTGCAATTTGGGGATAGTCTTCTGAATTCAGAACAATGGCTGGCAACAGACACACGAATGGCCCCATGAGAAGTCTCGAGAAGCACTGGATTATGCATATCTGTTCAGACGGGGGCCAAATAAAGGAACAAAACAAACAAGTGGACGTAATTGTCTGCCATTCAAGGGAGCCGCAGACCACTCGGCATCTGGTGTGTGGAGATTCCGGAGTGCATGGGAGATCTCACTGGGAATGACTATTCTTGTTCCAGAGACCTGGGAGCCAGATGAGGACGGGCCTGACTGAAAGATGAGGTGAATTGTACTCTACGTTTTTGATGCGGAACAGTATTTCTCAGCTTCATTGCCCAAGTTATTCACCACACTTGGCTCCAAAAGACTTTTCTGGTTTCCCAAACTGAAATCTCTCCCACAAAGGATGAAGATGTGCCATTACTGAAGATATTTCAAAGACACTGCAGACTCTGGAAAGGATCCCCGGGAAGAAGGTGCAAAATTCTTCCGAGTGACAGAGAGGAAGTTGGCGGGGTCCCTCGGCCCCAAGTGAAGATCAGCCCACTGGGGGGCGTGATGCTTCGTGCTGGCAGTGTCCTGCCTGGGGAGCTTTTGGAGATTGAGGAAGACAGGGCTGCAGGAGTGGGGGGTCCTGTGACAGGGAGCTGCGTCATAGACTGGGGGCGTTCTGACTTAGAGGCGAGAACTCACAAAGCACCATGTCCTCTGGGGACAGGGAATCTATGTCTTGGAGAAACAGGACATAGATATGATAAAACCTAACTCTATGAGTCAACATTGACTAAGTCAACCCTTAGTCAAATAAGGGTGCTAGTTCATCAGTTCTCTTTCATGTTAGAAGAAGGAGCAGAAAGAGAAATTTTCACGGCAAATATATCTGGGAAACAGTTGAAGCAAAATGGATTTTAAAAAAATTTCAGGATTTTTCATAGCTTTTGCTATTCTAGAAAGGAGATCATATGCAGCATTTTTCAAGTGTATGTACTCACGTAACTAATGTTCCGTGGAACACAAAGTAAAGAAACCCAGGTTAAGCAATTTTAGGCACCTTAATCTGTTTCCTCACCTTAGAAGCCAGATTATAGACCCCAAGAGAGAAAATGCTTTTCCCAGGATCATGCAGACGGTTTTTGGCTCATTCTGGATGAGAAACCAGCGTGTCATGAGAAAAGCCACAGGCCTCCGGAACCCAGGCATATGTTTGTATTAAGTCACACCACATTTGTCATCGTCCCTTTGTGAGCTATTCTCCAGTAACCCTGAGATCAGGAGAGAGGTGATCGGGCATTTTTAGGTTTTATCCTGTTATGTTATCCTTCCGTTTTGGCTCTTATTAACATGGCATCATTGTCTCCCAGTGGCAGATAATATTATTTTGCTCATAGTTCTTTCTTCTTTCCTACATTTGCCACGGTGGACGGAGTGTGCTTTTCCAGCCTACTGATGCTGGGCTTGTCCATGTGCAATGGGCTGAATCACGTGCCCCTAATAATTCACATGTTGAAGTCTTTTTGTTTTTTTTTTTTTTGGAGACAGAGCCTCAAGCTGTCACCCTGGATTGAGTGCTGTGGCCTCACAGCTCACAGCAACCTCCGATTCCTGGGCTCAAGCGAGTCTCCTGCCTCTGCCTCCCAAGTAGCTGGGACTATAGGCGCCCGCCACAACACCCGGCCATTTTTTAGCTGCAGCCGTCATTGTTGTTTGGCGGGCCCGGGCTGGATTCGAACCCGCGAGCTCAGGTGTACGTGGCTGGCGCCTTAGCCCGTTGAGCCACAGGCACCGAGCCCACATGTTGAAGTCTTAATGCCCAGAATCTTAGAATGTGACTGAATGTGGAGGGGTTTTAAAGCTAATTAAGTTAAAATGACGTCATTAGGGTGGGCCTTAATCCGGTAGGACTGGTGTCCTCACAAGGAGAGGACATTTGGACAGGCTTGTGTGGAGGAGAGACACGTAAAGATGCAGAGAGAAGACAGCCCACTACAAGCCATGGGGGTGCGGGGAGGTCTCAGAAGAAACCAAACCTGCTGACACATTGATTTTCAACTTGTAGCTTCCAGAACTGTGATGAAACAAAACAAATTTCTGATGTTTAAATCACCCAGAGTGTGGTACTTTGCTGTGGCTGTCCTAGCAGACTCAGAGAATATGCCATGTGACTTGCGTTGGCCACAGGCGTGTGGGTGGAAGTGCCAACTCTGGGCCCAGCCCTTAGGAAGATTGCTTGTTACCACTCAGCCCTCTGGAGCTCCTGCTATTCCTTATAAGAAGAGCATGCCTTAGACAGCTGCTGACCCCAGAGGAGAGCCATGTGGAGCAGAGTAGACTCAAACCCAACTTGGAGGTTAAAGCAGAGCCACTCCAGCAAACGTTATTACAACCCCCTAAAATTGTGGGGCTGTTTCTTATGCAGCAGTTTCAGCCAACAGTTGACTAATTCATCCCTCTGCTCAGTTGTAAGGTCCTTAGGACAAGACTCACTTGTGCGAGATTGAATTCCCAGTTCCTAGCCCTGTGTCCTGCATGTAATACGTTCTCAGTAAAGGCTTTTAGGATTTGTAAACAAAGAAGGATGAGGCCTAGGAAAGGTTCTGAGCAGTTAGATGTGAGTTTTGAGCAGCTTAATTTGGCAGTGATGTGTAGGACATATTAGGGACAGGATGACTTGTTAAGAGATGATTATCTAGAAAGAAAGTAATGAAGACATGGACCTGGGTGTGGGGTAGATTAGATTCAGGTCCCATGGAGTTTGAAGCTTAGATCATTGGGAGGCCCTCTTTAAGGGGGGAGGTCAGTGAATATGAAATTATGAATATAAAATTGAGGAAAGGAAGAGGCCTGTGGAAGTTATGGGGGGACCCTGAAGCTTAAGGCTCATTAGATTCATGGGTAAATCCACCTCTGCCAAGGGGCCATATTAACAGCCACTGTCTGTGAGAGTAAACATTATTTGTATAGCATAGTACTGGATGTTTTACATTTATTATCTTATTTGTTAACCAAATAATGAAATGCTGGGTCCTATAATTGGCAAACCATAAAATCTTAAGGACTAAACACATGACATCTATTATAGGTTTAATCTCCCCAAATTCATATGTTGAATTCCTACCACCCAATAGCGCAGAGTGTGACCTTTTTTGGAAGTAAGGTTGTTGCAGATATGATTAGTTAAGATAAAGTCATTGGGACTCGGCGCCTGTGGCTCAGCGGGCTAAGGAGCCAGCCATGTACACCTGAGCTGGCGGGTTCGAATCCAGCCTGGGCCCGCCAAACAACAATGATGGCTGCAACCAAAAAATGGCAGGGCATTGTGGTGGGTGCCTGCAGTCCCAGCTACTTGGGAGGCGGAGGCAGGAGACTTGCTTGAGCCCAGGAATTGGAGGTTGCTGTGAGCTGTGATGCTACGGCACTCTATCCAGGGTGAC